>JARQTG010000022.1:556688-578262 GCA_030142615.1 Syrista parreyssii
TCTCTCTCTCTCTCTCTCTCTCTCTCTCTCTCTCTCTCTCTCTCTCTCTCTCTCTCTCTCTCTCTCTCTCTCTCTTCACAGAGGGGAATACAAGTTACAACGAGGAGAGAATCACCTTTTTGATATTTTTCTCGAAGCGCAAGATCAAATGAAAAAGTGATAAAGAGATAAGCCCTAATCCTGAAACGGAAGCCAAACGTCCAATCGCGAAAATTATATACTGCATCATCTCTACTATTCGTGGTCGCGATCTCAGGATTCCACGAGTGGAAATCTCTCCTCGAGTGGGTTCAGGCAGACAGAGTCTTTTAATCGGCAATATCATTGTTCGAGGACAATAAGTCTGAGAAGGCCGTGGAAAAGCTTGCGAATGCCCGGCCTGTCCTGGGGAGAGGAAAGTATTCGTAAAGCTCGATTACTATGCTGCTAAGCAAGCTCATCAAATGTGAGCATCCTTTCAATTATACCACTGTGGGCAGGCATCTACGAGCTGCGAGTCACGAGGTGGTCGCGCGTCAAGCGAAACGACCAGACTCTCGAATCTCCGGCTAGAGAGTGGAAGCAGTGTAGTAGCCGATGTGGAGATACGTACGAGAAACGAAAGCTTCGTAAAGCGCAGACCGAATTCTCCAGTCTTGTTGTCGTGCAGCACCTCGTGATATTCCCGGAAAAATTGAAATGGTTTTCCTGTATGTCGGCACGAGAAGCAGCAGAGACTTCTTCTCGGACCAAATTAAAATTCCTCGTCTTTTGATTGCAGCCGCAGGTCGAAAGTGGTGATAAGTTCAGCGAGGTCGGATGACAGCGGCAAATACGAGTGCGTGGCTGAAAGCACCTCGGGACATCGAGCCTCCCTTGCGGCTCAACTTCGGGTCGCTTACGATACCAGCAGAATTCCAGAAACCAGTGAGTACCTACGTGTTCTAACGTATTATCTGTCTCTTCTGACTAGATAATCGAAACATTTGTACGTCTATGTATGACGTAAGCGGGAGTCAGTGGTGTTTTTAGAATTTCTCACAGCCCCATCGCTCGACATTATAGGAGCAAGCTCCAATCAATAGATAAGTCTGTTAGCAGCTGTAGCTCAAAAGGGTTGGCCAACGATCCTCCAACAGTCCTCCGCGTCTCCTCTGGCCACTCCGCCATTCCGTGCACAGACGTAATGCGATTGAGCAATGATTGTCTGAGCACCGAATAGCCTCAAAGCTCGAGAACTGCATCGAAATCGTAGCACTCGGTAACTTCGGGTTATGCGTCATTTGAGAAAGGAAGTGCAAAATTGTGGAACTCGAGGAGGCTGCTGAAAGATGGGTCTTACGTCTTACGTAAGCATGATCAACCAAGTGGGCACGTACTGAATACATGGACGGACGGATAGACGAGCACACGATTGTGTGGCCACCAAGCCATTCTCAAGCATAACTTAGGACGACACCCGAGGCAGCAATCTTGCTTTACGTTACGACAACGTCGAGCTAATATTTCCGTCATAGCTGGACGGGGCAACGTATCCTTTCAGGCCGGTCACCCTGAGTTACCCGGCCTTAGCTTTGCGCTGCTACGATAGAATACGCCAGACTCGTTGGGTGCGAGGCTGAATCTGCGGGCGAGTTTCTGCTTGATGAGTGCTGGTGCAGCTTCTGCGCGTTTCACAATATTTCCTATAGGCAGACCCCTATCCACCCCACCAGGATCTAGACCCTCGCTCAGATTTCAGGTACTAGCAAACTTTACGTTATACGCGTACCAGCCGCTATCCTGTCATTGCGAAAACGAGAAAACTACTACGTCTCGTTATTCTTCGCAGATACCGAATCCCATTGCTAGTTGCTAACATGTCAGTGGAAAATGTTAAAGGTGGTTCTAGCGGCCAACAATTACGACAACGCCGATAATAATTGTTGTCCTACTTTTTGCACGACGAATGAGAGATTGTCGACCGTGAAATTATATGGAAGGATTTTAAGACTTCAGTGAGGTCTGTTCACGCGTCTCGATCCTCCAATATTCTTTACTAATACCCATGGAGCACCAGGCAGGTTAGGAGAATCCTTGAAACAGGTGCAATTTGAAATAAACACAGGACCCTTCTGACGCACTTCTACACGTGTCACGACCAGCTGAAAGAAACAAGCTCACACGTGCGAGACGTTTAAGTAGCCGAGATTAAATAAGCCATGTGGGTGCGGTTCTGAGATTAACGTAATTGTGTCCTGGTTAATTATATCGTGTGTGACACTCGTGGCTTGTGGCTAATTACGAATAGCCTTTAGACGAAACGAGCGCATGTTGCAGTGGGTAGACAGAACGTCAGGACGTCGTTACGTTATGCCGTCTCAGCCGTGGAAGCAACAGAAACGTTGCTACCACTGTCGCCATATTTCAAACAGTTTCGTGGAAACCGATTGGTGGTTGAGGGAGAAGCAACCATCGAAACGGTAAATCAGCAATGTCTTCGCAACTGGACAGCCAGGACTGCACCAACCTACGGAGAGCAGTAGGGGACCGGGGCCCGTATTTCCGAAATGTACTCATCAATCCCGCACACGATCACCCAATGCTTTGCAAATGGAAAGTCGAATGCGAGAATCGTTAGGGCAAACTCGCGAATACCGTGCCAGCGCGGATTGAATGGCGATACGCAGTCCCGCTTGAAATTTCGTTGTCCAATAATTATCAAATAAAGCGTTGCTTCTTCGATCTCATTAAATAAGTCCTAACATTCGCCACATTTTAATTCCTATTGGATTACTTGGCCGTTCACGATTTTTCCTTCGGCCAATCCGTTTCTCCGTTATTTTCTACTACAAGTCTGAGCGAGGCCATCTTACGGCATTTTCTCATTGCACGAACCTTGAGCGTATCGCGCTTTCGGCATCGTTCAAATAACCGTAACTCTCTGCGAAAGTGTTATTATCATTGCCAGATGCTAGAGCATGTCCTATATCGTAAAGAAGAGTGTGTGTCTCTGCTCGCGGCATGGGAAAATTGAAATTTCTCCCGAGGCAGCAAACGATTAGTTCCCAGAAGGAGGTGTAGGAATTTTAGGAAAACGAAAATGTCTTCTCGTCAGACTAAGTTAGATTAACTGCAGTAGTACAACAAGGGGGTGTTCTGGACAAAGATTTCCGCACTGACATTTTCCAACACTCCGAGAACCTTCCAGGGTTTATGTCCATGCTAAATTGACGTCGTCCAGATTCTATGAATCTAAAGTTCGATTCTAGGAATTGTGCTCGATCGAGAACCTTCCACAAACTTCCAGGAGCTCCCAAAATCTTCTAGAACCTCGACAGTCGTGTCCGTGCTAAATCGCACAGAATCACTCCCAGGCCGACGGCCCTTTCGCGTGATATTTCGTAGCGTTCCCTTTCCCTCAGTCAGCGTAGTGCAGCGTGACTACCCTATTAATCGACGTGATCCGCTTTTTGAGAGAGAGCGAGAGAGAGAGAGAGAGGGGGGGCGGAGGGGAATGGAATTTGGAAAGTTAGCAAATTGATAATTGGAGAAATAGAAGTTGGAAAAATTCAAAGCTGGCAGCTTTTAAAACTACAAAGTTGGCAGTCGGAAAAACTGCCATTATAAGGATTTGACTAGCCTGACTTACCTATTCGTTAGACTGAATAATCGTTTTCGCAAAAAGAATAGTTGTTAATTGTCTAGTTATCAATGAAAAATAATGTTGGGATAGTAACAATTCTGGGGTTGTCTAGCCCATTTTATTCGCGTATGAGCAGAAAAACGGGTGATATTAATACGCGAACCTTCGCGCGAGATTTACAAATTTGCTGTAATCAATGCTGCATTGCCAAGATCTACATCCACGATGCGCAGTTCTCCGAGATAACATTCGTGGTCAGATTTGCTTGCTGCTGAAGGCTGCCTAAGTCTTTGGATGTCATAAACTAATTGTAAGCCAGACTCTTGCCCATTGAGGTACAAATTCACGGTCCAATCGGTACATCACTTCCTACGGACTGCAACGATCTTTCTAGAAAAACCCGTAGATCGCTAAGGCATGCAGTCGAGACGCATGGCATTGCGTTTCTGGTTTTCAAGCAACCTGCACAAGTAACAGGACGACTGTCAAGAAGTCGTGTTCGAATGATGAAACGTAAATGGTAACATGTTCTTTTGTTGTTTTGTTGCAGCAACGGCAGCGTGGCCGAGGCAGGGGCAGCCCTGTCCAATAGACGGTGACTTCTGCATGAACGGCGGTACCTGCCTATTTTTCGAGACAGTCGGTGAACCAGCTTGTAGGTCAGTCTCTCTCTTCCTTCTCTTTTGCCGCTTCAACTCCTGACATTGTGGACGATTTGTTATTGCTAACGTTACTCATCCGCATGTTCCTCCTTGTTCATATCTCCCTCTTTTCCGGAAGCATATCGATTTCCGAAATGGAATTAGGCTAGATTCTTGTTAGGTTAGGCTGCTCCGATTTGCTGAAACGGAACGAAGCGGAAGAAGTTGATGAGTCAAGGCTTATCTATTTCGGAAGCAAGAAAAGCACCGAACGGCCGTGGTCTCTGTTTGCCGAATGTTTTCCCCAATTTCCTGGAGATCCTCGCCGATTTATTTACACAAAAGATCTCGCGATGGATAAAACGGCAAGGGGAAGAAAGCCAGGATAAACGAGAGAATCCGGCATTCCCATTCCATCGTATTCCGGCGTATCCTACGCCCCTTGGACTTTTGCTAATCAAATTGTTTGACCAAAGCAGATTGGCTCCGTTATCTACGTCCACAATTTCGGTTATTTACTGCTCACAAGAGGGCGCATATTCCGAGATATCATACTTCACCCGCCACTCCACGTGTCTCTATCTCTATTTCTATCTCTTCCACTTACTCCTGGCATATCTGCTCGTGCGTCGTCAATGCGCACCTTAAAAGACCCTGCGAATTCCAGATACATTCGCGCAGTCAGCAGTTTATTCGGGCTCTTCAATTTAATATGTTTCGCGCTTTCCCTTGCCATGCGTTGTTCTTCTATAAAGCTCGATCGCCATACATAGAATTTCGAAGGCAGATCATACTCTGTACATTGTATAGTATGTTACACATAGTATGCACTGTAATTCGGGTGAACGGACACGCAACCAGTGAAATGGACAGGGTGGATGTTCTTTTTCCAGTTATTCGAATGCAAATGCACTTTGTTCGGCTCAATGTCAAACGGAAGATCGATGCAAGACATCGCAGCGGAGCGGATAGAAGCGGGGCGACAGTTACCGTTGAAGCGATTTGTCTGCGATAGCCGTGAGGATCGCCTGTTTTGACGTCGACCCTCTGCACGGCCTACACGGACGGTCGTTGAACAAAATTTAGCGGGCGGCACGGGCAGTGAAAGTGCCCCTGCGGGAACGGCTAGTGGGCAGCGTGGTACAGATAAACGCCAGTTAGTGTCGAGGGATACGAAACAAGGTAGTGAACGGGTGTCCAAGGGGCACATCACCCTTTTGGAGTCCCGCGTCACTTGGCTACGTTTGACAGGGGTTTGTTGGCTTTATCAGAGAATCAGGTCGCAACGAGAGGATAAAGTGCGAGCGGGGATTCTCCATGCGAACGTCGCGAGTCGTTCGGTGCTGAGCGCTGGAGGGATGGAAATGTGTTGCTCGCCGATTTCGTTAATAAATTGCGCCCTTGCATGCTAATCTTTGTAGTTTAATTAAATAATACAAAAAATCAAACGTTTCTTATATATATTTACATGTACAGTCGGTTCGCGAGTTTCATATGGTTTTTTGACAATTCGCAAGCAAATAACACGTGGTTTTTCATTAAATAACGTAAGTGTATATTAAACTAGAAAAATAATACATATTCAGTGCAAAACTATGCATAAGCATACTTTGTAACAAGCATTTTACGCAGTAACGCGTCTACCTTGATTAGACGCCTAATTGTTTTCGATTTGACCAAAAAAAATACATCGATCTTGTGAACCGACTATAATGGCGATATACGGGTTGAGATTTTCGGAATATACAAATTATATATCATATAATTATTTTTTAAGGTAATTAGAGAATTGATCTGACCTGCTCGCGACCATAAAGACTCCAACGTCTGAATCGATGCTCGAACAAAGGAAAGTCTAGTTGAAATTTCAAGAGAAGAGAACAAATACATGGTCTCGAAATTTCACATTTTTCGCGCGTCTCTCTCAGCTTGCCGCACACAGTCGAGAGACAAGACGGGACAGCGTCCGGTAGCCAAAACATTCGCAGACTTGAATCAAAGCCAAAAATCTCACTGCTTACCCAAAAAGATACACCTGGTCCGTGTAGAGACACGTGCGTTGAATCGATGCGTTGAATAAAAAGTATAAGAATACTCGAGCCCGCCGACTTATTTATTGAACATACGGAACTACACGTTCCTCGTGTCCGTCTCCTGGCGACGATTCCCGATGCCTCCAGGCGCAGTCACGTTCCTCTTCTTCTATTCTCAGCTACTCTCGCTCTTCCATTTATTAGCGATGCCTTGTCCCGTCAGCCGAAAGCGTTTTGCTCTTTTCTTCTTGAGCTAAAGATTAATCGAATGCGGCAGGGTGTTCCTGCGACGTGAATCAAATCGCCCACGAGGAGACGATCATCGCAGGTAATCTGGGGATTAGGGATTCGTCGGAGAATCTTGGAAGATTTGCATACTTCGCTGTCTAGGAAATTAGACGGATCCCACTCGATCCTTTTCTTCGCAAGGTCCGGAGCCCAAGAGCACGGAGAATCAATAGCAGCCTGGTTGGAGGTTAACAGGCGTGTTCCCATGAGCGACGTTGACGTATGATCTACGTCGATGGATTTTCTTACCCGACAATGGACGAGAACGGAAGGAGGCCGGCGGGACTCTGTCATTCTACGTCATTTAGTGAGACGCGAGCGTAGCGGTCAATGATTCTGCGTATCGGCTCCTATTATTGTACCAAGTGAGCTAACCACAAACCACGTGGCAGACGTTCGTCATATGGAACCCACTGACACGAAAACGTCTCAAACGCTGAGAGTCTAACCACTTCCTGTTCAGCGCTATTCCCGTATTGTCCTAAAAGAAATCGACATTCTAATGCTATTTTCGATTCGTAATCGGACCCCTCCTCTTACCAATCCACATAGCACCACCGACCAAAACGATCGACTCCACGCAGAAGGAGCACCTCGTGTCCTACACCTTTCCTGGACTCCTCTCGATCAGACAAATCGAATCCTGTTCTCACCGCAACTCTACACGTAATCGCCAATCGCCAATAGAGATCGATCAAGTGAATCAACGCTGCTCAGCACTGTCCGACCAGCCGGCATCCCTGACATTGAAAATTTCTCACTCGAGCCATTCTCCATTGAGTTTCCCACTTTCCAGTTCGATTCTACTCTGACATTAATCTGTTTGCTAGATCCTAGTAAGACTCTACGTCGTCATTAACTAGAGCTTGGCTGTTTTCTTGCCTGCCGAAAATGCACACCGTGCGAATTGAGATATCGCAAGCGACAACCGAAGTGCCGACGACACGTCTGGTCCAATCACTATTATAGTCCGACTGTCTGACATACTGACCGTTCGAATCCACGTGTTTCGCAGACTTGCTTGGGACACTTGCGCTGTAGCGTTTCGTTTTCCCTTACGACACCTCACTCAAGTGACTGAGAAGATCTTCAGGAAGTCTCTCCAAGCTCATAGATACGTCGTTCGCTGTCTCTTATGAACATTTGGAGTTTTCATGCTGCATAACAAGAGCGAGTCAACGGCAGAGTCTCCACTTGCAACGCGAACAATCGAGCGAGCGAAGAAACCTTTGACAGCGAGCAGCTATGCTACGCTACAAAATTGCCGTTGTTTTCTCAAGTAATAATTCAGACAATATCGCTGCCATATTTATCAGCACCGGTGGTAACTTTAACCCGATGCTGGAATGCAGGAATATATGTATGTGCTCGCAAGCAGCACACATGAGCAACTATGTAACCTAGTTGGGACTGGAGAAGCAACCAGGCTAGGCGAGCTAGAGTATGTTTCGAAATAAAATACGCTGTATTATAGCCCACCACAGCCGAGTACCTCCGCTTCTACGACTCCGCCGACTTCCCCGCTTTCCGTGTCTATCTCCACTTCCGCCTCTTTCGCTTCGACGCTGGCATCGGTTCCGGCTGCGGTTCTGCATCCCTTCACCGCTTTACCTCTTCACCACGATCCACCTGCGTTCACCTACATACATCCACCGCCGTTCGCCTGTCCGCCTCGACGTCGCTAAGTGTACGACTGAAATGCCATCACTGCGCTACTAGCTGCGCCTCGCTAACGCTTCTCCTTGAAATTGCGTTTTACGGAAGCGTCATTAAATTAACTACACCGCGAGAAAATTTATTTGACCAGCATTTGAAGCTTCCCACGTTTTTATAGACCAAGAATACACTTTGGAAACGACGACTTACGCTCATTTTCCCTTGGTACGTGTGACTCGTGCTTTCCTGGTGTTGCTTATGTCCCGCAGGCCCCTCGTTGAACCAGACTAACTTTGCGGCCAGTCGATTAGTCAGTCGGTTCTCAGCTTGCAACTGACGTGAACGTACGCATCCGTGATGGTAAATTTAGCGAAAGGACATTGCTGATCCATTTTTTAATGTGCAGATTGGGTTTGATGGAAAGCAGGATTTTTGAATAAATGATGAGTTGCGCGACTCTGGTTGTCAGGCCGAGTAGACGGGTCGGATGCGGCAGACGCGGCCAGACGCAATAGACGCGGAGCTCGTAATTCCTCGGGATAAAAATATGCTTTATCACACGAGAGCAGGCCGGACGATGCCTCTAGACTAGAGTAGCTTGACCGACCGGTTGATGTATCGTGGCTATCGGAGTTTGCACGCTACGTAGTTATTTGAACGAGATATAAATAACTCTGCGGCATTGAATTCTTCCCGGACAAGCGAGCCGCGTAAAACGTACGACCGTAGACGCGGTCGAACTACCGAGTATCCTGATGTCCCTCTTGGAGAAGCAATTGAAAGCCGCAAAGAAAGAATAAGCCCAATAGCGCGCATTGAGAAAGATATGAATATTCAATGGGGTAAAAGAGACGGGAAGGAGATGATACTGACGGATGAATGTTTCGTGTGTTTCAGATGCGCCGAGGGCTACACGGGTCAGCGCTGCGAAACAAAGGACGTCATCAGCAACGGAAGTGTGTACAACCGTCATAGGGCGCCATTTTCCTGCAGACTGGGAATGTCCACCTCGTACTACTGCTAGCGTTAATGATGAGGGGTCCCAATAAGTAAACCTTATGGCGTTCCCCTTGGCTAAATTGTGTAGAAGAGATGCGCGAAATGCGACGAAAAATGCGACGAGAAATGCGACGAGAAATGCGACGAGGCACGTTACGGAAGGTCAAGCAGTTGAAACGTCCTCCAAGTCCTTTGCTCTTGTTCCGCATCCTCTCTACGAAAAGCATACCAAAGAGTCCCGACCACGACGATTACTTGCAGGACCACACGATCAGTATAACCACGAGACACACGCGCACCGACATTCGAGGACATTCGAGGACATTCGAAGTGCTGAGAACCGTCATCGCCGAACTGGACGTTCGTGCTTTGACACATTAGAGGAATTTTTGGGATTTGATCCAGTCGAACGGAAACGAATTGCGAATCAACGAACGCCTCTCTCGCCCGAACTTTACTTTGAGTTCGAACGTAGTTTCGATCACACCGCGATTACCGCGACGCGACGTTCAACGGATTCGTCGGCAACTTCCTCGCAATCGAAGTTCTCTTCGACCATCACGGCACCCTTTCCTAATTTCACTCGGTCACTATTGACCTCTCAGAATTGCAATCAAGGAGAGAGCGCGCGCGAGAGAGAGAGAGAGAGAGAGAGAGAGAGAGAATGCAGAATGACTCGTTTAGTAAGAAGGAGCTTTCGGGAAGCAAACTGTTAAAATTGCACGATTCATATGGTATCGAGAAGCTCAAAGCCAGATTGATGAGACTTGCGCAAGGTTCTTCGTTTATTTTCTTTCGTTTCGATGTACCACTTCATCGCGTACCAATTCGAAACTACAATTGTTGTATTATACAATTTTTCCACAACTAGAGGCCAAAAGCGACTTCAACATTCTGGCTCTTTGTCAATTATTTAAAAGGGTTTAGTGTACGTGCAACTTTTTCACAACTTCCCGGTCGGACCGCTCAGTATTTTTATCATTTGAGGAATATCGCACGCGCACACACAGCACTGTCTATGTATGCATTGTTATATGTGTATTCGCGTGCGTGCGCGAGTGAATGCGTGAGTGTGCATAAGTGTGCGTGTGCTCTCGCAGAGGAGAATGAAAGAGAGAATGTAAGTCGGAGCAACGGGGAGAGAATAGGTGCATTAGGGAAGCCGTGAAAGAGGGAGAAAGAGAGAGTGAATGATTTTGCGATGAGAAAAAACCTTGCAGCATTATCAAGTTATGCGCGCTGTGCTCCAGCGGTCTTGGGATCCTATTTATGTTTTATATTATATATTATATATGTATATATATAATATTTATATATATATAATATATATAAAAATTTGTATAAAAATTTTTAATTTATTTATTTAATTCATTAATTTTACTGATTTACGATTAAACATGATCTTCAGCTCCTCAACTGTCTCTTTGCTTTACTTCATTTTTATCGTGTAGGCCCACAATGGCGCGCGAGCGTGTACCTGCATGTGTTCGTGTGCGTGCGTCTGTGCTTCTGTGCGTCTGTGCGTGTGTGCGCGCGCAGATATATGTGACTTCGCTCCGATTCTCGGCCGAGAGAATGAGGAGGTGAGATGATAAGGCCGATGGAGGTCGAAGGACGACGTCACTAGAGCTGTAGCGCCCCAGGTGTATCCAGGAGCTCAGCGTTCCAGCAGTTTGCCCGCTCGGCGCTTATCGTCAGCCACGGGAGATTTCCGAAATATCGCGTTAAAACGAAATACGTGATTGTTCGAAGACGAACATGGCAATGGAACAATTCCATTGTGCCTCCCGTGGCTGCGTTCCTCGATGTAAGATCCTCCATCCCTCAGGACGTTTATTCCCTCTGGGCTTTCGTCCACCCACAACGAACAAAGTTCACCGGAATTCACGTGGACGCAACATTTGAAATGTCGGAAAGCCCGAGCCGCGCGCTCTCGTTTGATTTTCCACAACGCTTATACATGCACATCACTTCCTTGGATCCTGCTCATGCTGGACGTTCGCTTTGTTATTATTTCATCCATCAAGGTAGGTGCATTGGTTATTTTTTATTTACGTTTTAATTAACCTTCCGCAATTAATTGGCATCCCACTCCGGTGTACTAATTGAAACATTAATCATTCTTCTTGATCAGCCGACACTGAGACCAAGAGAGGGCTTTTCGGATTCTCCCGTAGTTCAGGACGGCCGATTGGAAAATGTCGTTTATATTAACGGCTAAGCGCCAACTTACGCTTCAATTTCGCTGCAACTGTGAAGAACGACGTTCCCGTGACGCCATTGAACCTCATTTTTAGGAACGAATGGCACGCAACTTTTAAAGGATTTTCAAAGCGCAATAAAATCCGCCTGTAAAGTAGCAAGAGGGCACGTCGTAAAGAGCTAAACGCCTAAAAATTCGTTTACCCAATAAAATCGATGTTGTATTTTCGTTATCGTGTTTCATCAAAGTTCAATCGTAATCCTCAAAAGCTCTGGGAAGATTGGACGACGGGTTGCCAGGCTGCCAACTTGTCGAAATTGACGTTAGAGTCGACCACTGTGTTTCTACGAACCACGCCGATAGTTAGTTTATAGTTGTTAGTTACTTTGAGGATAATAATTCAAATAGTTATTTGCTTGATGAATTTCAAGGGGCGATGCGCGCGACGCGAAGGCTGAACGAAGTGACGTCGAGACAAGATTGACACGTGCTCCCGTGTTATTTCAAAGGCTCTGCTTTCCTACGCAGCGAATATGTTAATTGAACCTCCTTAGAGAAACGGCTGAGTTGAGTGAAGTAGGAGCGATTTGACGAGGCAAAGCGAAAACTGTCCAAACTGGGCAAAACCTCCTTAGGTAACATCTTCTTTTCCTTTTTCTTTTTTTTTTTTTTTTTTTTTCGAAGCTTTCGGGAAAACGCTGACTCGCAGGAAAAACTATCAATCCAATACGTGATTTCCCGAAGAAAATCCTTGGAAATTACACACACGCACGTGCACACACCCACGCAATCTCTCTCTTCCCCCTCGCTTCCTCTCGAACGATAAAAATGACTCAGCCCTACGAACAGAGTCAGCTGTCTGCAGATGGGCGCATCGATTGACATTCCTGCAGGACTTACTTAGAAACGTACCTTGCCTTTTCCTTTGACCAAAGATTACAAAGCAGAACTGAAATTAGGGCTCTCTTTGAGATACATCTACTTACACTGATTGCTGCTTACCGACTACCGGCAGACAGTTGTGCGCTCGTTCGGTCCAAAGGCCAATAAAGCTGCGGGGTGGAAGGGCGAGGGAAAGATTGGTAAAAGTTTGTTTCAATTGGAAACAGGGGATCTGCCGTTCGGCCTTAATCACGTCGGCGTATGGAACGTAGCGTATTCGATCGGCCTAACGTAAAAGCTCGCGATCGTCTCTTTCGAAATGAAATTCGTGGAAGAAACGACGTTTGCCGGCTCGACGACTTTTTATGACATTGCTGCGCACGTTACAAAAGGGTTTTATGCGCATCGCGTATGTCGCTCGAGAGTCCAATTGGAAAACGATCGAGCCAGAAGGGCTGTGACGTCGAATAGCTGGCTAATCGTTAATGCCAACTAATTTCGCACTACTGCGGTTTACATTAGTTACATTTGCCCGGGCTGGATGCAAACTAAAATCAGCCAGTAACGATGAGGTGACCTGTATAAATACCGAGCGGCCGCTGATCAATTATGCCGAATCGCAGAGAATTTTCAATGGCTCCGCGACCGCATTATCGTACGAATTGACAATAGGTTGATTAGCGATACTCGATAATCGTGACTCGACTGTATCCCAATACACAAATGCTAATTGGAACGAATCGCCGTTACAAAATTTATGTGACACGCATATTGCGCGAAGGCAAAGTATCTCGCAGAGTACGGAAGCGCTCGAGTGTAGTGCAGCGGGTGCTACCGGCACTCGAGACAAACGCCGATTTGCAAAGATCTTTTGTCTCCCTCGGGTCGAATACTTGGGTGTGCTAACCTTCGTTCCCTTCTCCTCGCGCTTCTGTCTGCCCTCTGTCTCCCGCTCCAGCCTTATCCCGAATTGCGTCCCACTCATTTTGCGGAAATAAAATCTTATACCCCGGTGATCTTAATGCGCTCTCGGGTCGCATTCGCACGAACGACATCGCGAATCTTTCGTCGATGACTGATCCCGCGACTGGGCGCATGGACGTCGCATTTCTCGAGATTACGAGAAGCGGCGAGCGAGAGATTCTCCTGGTTGCTTCGAAAACGATCTGGTAGCTGTATTATCTCGGCTGGTCCATTATATTGAACTTGAACCCTTTGGGAAATTGTCTATGGGCGAGGACCTTATGAACTTAGTCCCCGATCAAGCGTGAAATGTAGTCCGTATACGTATTGCCACAACCGCGCTAGACCACCCTACACCACCCTACATCATCCGGTATCCTATGCCTGTTCCTGCATCCTACACTCTACATCCTATTCCGCTTCGCCTTATTCACTCTCCTCGACTTCCTCTCCTTCCAAGTCATCCGTCTAGTCTTCACCGGTGTCCTCGTCGAACCGCTGGGTCACCGCGTTGCTAAATGGCTGATTCACGAGAATCAGAAATAGAACGGCTTGCTCCCAACTCTTGGGTAACGGCTCTCGTCCCATTACGAACGTCGGCGTCGGAGTCAGCGTCGGCCAATCTGGATCTTGCCGTAGTACGAGGGGAAAAGTTTCCCCTTCCCTTCCATCTTTTGCCTTCTACCTATCTCCCAGCATTTCATTACTTTCGACCTCTCTCCACTTTCACTCTCCGATATACATATACCAAATAATTTGAGATTTCTTTCTTTCATTCAAGACATGGATAAGTTCTCCTCGTTCGCCGAGGACGTGACGCTCGCCCGATTCTAGCGCATCTAGCGGCACTGTCAAGGTAAATTCAACATTTCCATCTCGTTGTTCATTCCTGCCAATTCGCTTCCATTTCCGCGCATTGGCATCCGTCGAAAAAAAAAAAGCAACTCGATCGCACTGAAAAACGATTCCTCCGAGTCATCGGATGTCGCGGCAAGTTCACACTGAGATTTCACCTCTTCCTTTGAACTTGACTTTAAACTTGTAACGCGCTCAGCAATCAAGAACGAACAAAGGACAAAGCTGACTTTGCTGTCCGCCATTCACAAGTATTATGAAATTATGAAAAATAACTTGACTATTTCCCTTTTCTTGTGCTTCCAGCTTGCACGCCAGGACATTCATCGTGTTTTGTTTTATTGTAGCCTTATCCTTAGCGTTCGACCCGTTCCTCCCGTTCGGCACACGTCCCTCACTCTCTAACAATGGGATTGACTTTTCATCTCTTCACCATCGTCATCCTCTCGTTCCTCCCTTTGCTGCCGTACCGTTTCTCGGTTTTCTGTTCTCTACAGTTTCCTTCTTCCTGGAATGACAGGGTCACTTTTTTTTTTTCGCGTCATACAATTTACTTGCCACTTTACGTTTTCCACACCCGCCGTTTTCATTCCACTTGATGAGGGACGTCGGTGCTGTTGCTGCGTTCACGAGGTAAGTTCGTGAAACGGCTTGACTTTACTTACTTGCTCTTCCAAGAGGAGACCTGGAGGCGCAGGAGAAACGTGTAAAATCAGTATTTTTTAACATACAGGAGTCATGCTTTTATTGACATCTCAAGCGTGATTTCTTGCGTAATCACGGGCTAGGGACAGAAGCGACACAGCCGAGCGGGTTGTACGAAGGCTCGTTAGTACCCTAATCGCTCGTAAGCCCGTAACGTCTCACTCTAACGCTCGCGGAAACCTGGCGAACAGCCCTTGAGACTTGGCGCGAATTCGCAACCCCGGATAAACCTAATGAATCGAGTTAATTTAAGTCCCCGTAGCATCTTGGACGGTGCGAGTCCAGAGACACATTAGTGGCCCGTTTCGACCTCCCCGAGTAGCAAGCTAGAAGGTTTCTCCATTACTCGCGACGCTGTCCCTGCTCCCTCGTCTTACATAACCACTCGGAATCCTCCCATGACCGACATCTAATGGATCTCGATGGTAACATTCGATTTTTGCGTCTCACAAGTGGATGGACATTCGTGCTGTAGCATCTTGATTCTCGATAAATGGCAAATTGAACGAAATAATTCCAACAGGTGCCGCTCAACCGTAATTCATGTTTTGCTTATATTTGTATCACTCGTTTAAGGAGCATCGCAAGTTCCTTATTTCATCCATATAATGAGATTTCGATTGACTGAAATTGCAAAAGCTGTTCGATCATCCGGTTTTCCAAGCTTTCCAATTATGTTCCAACCCTTTTGATCGTGCTTCCTGAAGCAAAGACGTCGACTTAACTATCGTTACCCCGCATACGTCATGGGTTCGATTAACCACGGCCCATACACTGTTAACTGGGACACTGGGACACTGGGACCAGAAGATGTTCTACTTGCAAAAGAAAAATGGCAGGAAAGTCCTTGGAATAAGAGGAGAGTCTTATTCGAGATTATCGAGATCTCGGCTTATGTTTCTTCTTCCCGTTCCTCCTCCTCGCTATCATTCGCATCCTTGTATCGCTATGCTCTGCCAGCTAAGAATTAGGTGGACGAAAGAACACAAGAGTGACCTCGTCAACACCGCCACCTATGGGTCCCCGCTAGCAGCCACTACGTTTAACGACACTTTTATTTCATAGGATGTTGCAGTCGACAAGGCCGAGTTTTGTCAACCGACGCGACAGCAGTCCAAAGCAGGAAGAAGCTCAAGCATGCGCCGGCAATTTATGTTAAAGAGCGAGCGTCGATCCATCGACGAGGCATCGCGCCTTTCGTAATTCGAATGCGAACGCATCGGTTCGCTCGCTCGTCCTCGTCCTTGTCCCCTCGTGACGCACTTCGCTGGCTCTCTATGTGAAGGAGGCCCGGGACGTATGAGTGATCAATGCGTCAAGAGCCACTAGATGGGTTCTCCTCAAAGGAGCGAGTGGAGCAGCGCTGTATCTTTTTATTCCTTAGCGCGCGTCCGCTCTCGGAACGCAGCGAGCACTCGCGCGAGGAAGAGGAAGGGGGAAAAGGAAGACACAAGAGAAGCGAGGAAAATCAACGCAGTGATCGGCTGCTGCGCCGCGAGGTCGGAAGAGAAGCTGCCCATTAAGGAGGATGTACTGTTATAAGTAGTTTATCGATGAACGAGAGAAGAGCGTGCGACTGCAGGAAAAGGAAATGCTTTCGAGTTCTATACCAAAGAGTACGAGAGATGTCCGTGCAAGCTTACTAGTGCCGCCATACTTGCGTTCATTATTTTCCGTTGAACGGATCGTACTACCCATACTTATCGATCTATCCAACGAGACGTTCGGTACACAAAAGTTCACTTACGATTAGCTCAATTAGGACTCGTTTGAACTGCTTCTTCTCCTACAGCGAGAGAAGGGACGACGAGCCTCCTTACATGTACTTAGAATATTTAGGGAATAAACGAATGTCCGGAAAAAGAATAATTCTTCGTGGACGACCTTTTAGTTGCACTTGAGGATCTTGTGGAGCGAGGTTGATGGTATCTTTTTAGATTTGTACGAAATATGCTGACGAGTTGAAATAATCGACTTCTTCGGGAACTGCAAGGTCACTTTTATTTTTTCAAATTTTCATGAAAAGTTGGTAGCTGACACGGCTCAACGCCATTTGCCTATTCGCATATTCGATTACAGGACGTTCATTGTACTAACGCTGAGAATTCTCCACGCTCCGGTGTAGCCTCAAGTAGAATGTGTCTAGAGACGGCCGACTGGGCATTTAGTTCTGTAAGCATTACGCACCGTAAGATAGTGTCGCAGCACTTGCGTTTGATGACGTGGACCGTGTACCGCAGGACGGTGCTTTTGCAAATGAGTCGAACTCGAAATCACTCGGTCGATCGGTCGATGAAGCACGAAACACGAAACACAGAAGGGAAAAACCTCATTCCTTTTCTCGTCGGATTTCTTAGTGAAAAGATCGAACGACACGCAACGTCCAATTAAATTTTAAGCACGCTATGTAAAATATTGTATATTGTTTAATGTTATTTATTTGACACGTTTGTACTGTATCCAAACTTGAGAATAAGGTAATATAAAGCGAGGCATCGCAGATGCTTTATAATTGTCTAATTGTAAGGAGAAACCAGTCGTGAGGTTAGAGACAATGGATCCTGATGTGCGCCCGTGTCGAATGGTCCTCCATTATACGGGAGTCAACTAATCCGGATGCGAATAAAGCCCCTCGCTAAAATATCTGTTAAATAGAGGGGGAGGGGGCGGGGGGGGGGCAGAACCAAAAAACATACAGTATCCTATGAATTGTATGCATTTCTCTTTCTGTATGGTTTTTGGTGCAAAGTTTATACATTTCTCTCTCTTTCTATCCAATATTTCGAAGAGAGCTAACTGTCCAGTGCTTAAAAGTCGACAGAAGAAGGTCCGACAGTCAGAACCTTTGCGAGAAACTTCTCTCTTAGAGACTAGCCAAGATATAATGTAGCTACGAAGGATCACGTTGCTGTCCTTCGTTCCGTACGGTTCCACTGTGGTAGCCAGAAAGTGCTACGGAATTAGTAGAGATTAGGAATAATTCTAGAGGCACAAAGTATTAACGATATAATGCAATTATTGTAAAACGACATAATGATTGTAAAGACATAAAGGCGATAGTCCAGAATCCGTGTTTCATATTGATCTTCGTCTTGGAAAAGATGACAGAGCAAATAGATATGTTACATTACCATTATTGGATTAGCGAGACTTTCCTCTTCTTCCTCAGTGACAATTATTCCTATCAATTTCTGCATTACCGATGTACAACAGGAACGAGCTTTGTAAGAATGCTCAACTGACGGACAGCGAGAAAGTTGAGAAGAAAATGAAAGTTAGGTAAGGCAGAATTATGTTTAAAATAAAACGAAAATAGCTCGCACAGAATGTGAGGAGTACTGAAGCGTATTGCAACTGCTGTAGTCATTGCAGACAACGCAGTCTTCTTAGGATGCCTCGCAATACTATGCAGCGGCTTGTGCTTGAAACCACCATTCGGGTCTGTTGTTGCGCTTCACAAAACAGTCTTCCTGAGCCGTCTTCAGTCCACGGCCGCAACCAATTAGCATGGTTCAATAGACAAAGGAACATTATTTTACCATTAACTAATATTATGTCCAACGCTTCATTTTAGGAAGAATCCGGGCCTCTCATTACGTTACGAATAAAATGTTAATGAAAATCGTAAATAACAGGTTTTTGACAGATATTCCTTCCCAAAGCAGAGACCAGCGAACATTGTGAAAGGTTAACAATCATTTTGACACCACTTTCGCAAGAATTAAGTCAAAATTAGAAGAGTAAACAAACTTAAAACTAAAACAGATTGTTATCATCGGAGAATATGCGCTAAACACCGATTTGGGTACAGAATCTGTAAAAATCGTGTTATTTGCGATTTTCGTTTACATTTTGGTCGCGTGGTAAATCAGAAGGCTGGAGTCCCCGTATCTCCATTATCTCTCACGTCTTGTGTTCATTGTAATCGCTCATTCTGTTGCAATAAAGATCCATTAGTATTTATTTCGGTTTACCTTATACGGTTCCTTATAACATGAGCAAATAATATGACAAAAGTGTATTTATTTAAAAAAAAACGCTTACAAAATTACAAAATATTAATTTATAGATACAAATTATGTATCATGAATATTCTTCTTTTATCGTGTAAGCCAAGCTATTCGGTAAGAATCCTTTAATGGATCTTCCAGAGAATGGAAAAGTACAAAATGTCAAAATATTTAGCCAATCTCGACATGTGTATTAATTGCCTACCTGGAAACTAAAAGCCACAGTTTTGTACACCCCATTAAATACATTTCCACATTAGAATTAATTGTTTTTGTAGCTAACTATCGTGTCCATTTTGTGTATAGATGTTGAGAATGATCTAAGTTGCACTTCTTGACTATTAGCAATAAACACAGGCTCAGTTTCATCCCACTCTTTTGGAATTCCACAGTCAGGTACAGTATAAGTCAAAATATCAAAAGAGCACAGGCAATCCAACAACGGTAAGAAACTTACAGTACCTGAAAATATTTTACATTAAATAAACAAATAGGTGCTATTTAAGATATTTGTTTTTCAAAGTTCATGGAGATCATACCAGTAATTTGACGAATCACTTCACGTATTTCCTTCTGAATTGTTTTGACATCCTTCGTACCCACTTCTGGTAAAGGTGAATCTCCTTCCACCGTCATGGTAACAGTATTAGCCACTGGTGCTTCATAATCAACCTTGAAATCCCATTTTTCCAACACTTCCTTTGTATTTACATTAGTTATGACCAAAGTTAATTTGTACACTTTTCTCTGTACTAGCCACTCCTCAATTTGACCCAATACAGTTTCCAGAAAAGACTTAATTTTTTCATCCGTGGACATTAAAAAAAATAGACCAAAATGTTCAGCTGGTTCAAAAGTCTCTGGCGGATATATTCCTCTCTGATAGAGTATGCTGTTGATACCATAAACTGCACAAAAATGATAGATGTTACTTATCAAAGTAGACAACATATATATACTTTCTCACCCAAAAAAATACTTTACCTTAGAAAATAAGGTACGAGTACTTACGTAGATACTGCTTCACAAGCTCTGCGGAGCCTTTCAATGTGATGCACTTTGCTTTTTGTAGAGTTTCTGTCATAATTGCCAAAACACGACGGTATCAATTAATAGTTTTTACCAGTTTTTACGTAATGAAGTTGACTAGGACCTAAGCAGACCTGAGAGTCCTCGAGAATTACCAAAGATGCAGAATGCCGGTTCTTTTAGTTTCAACGTATTTGAATATGTCCAATAGCTTCTACAGGTTATCCAGAGCTGCCAACACCGCCATCTTCAATTATAGTAGGAATCAGTAGAAACTGCGTTCATATAATGGATCTTGTAAACCAAAGGCAGCAGGCAAGGTAACCAATGGAGCAATAGCATAGAGCTTTGACGTCATCAATAAAACACAAAGCATATTGCCCATTGGTCGCTGTCTGCTAATTTGATCTGACTGAGCCGGTAAGCTTATTCGTTCTTCTAGTTTTGAGCACTATAGGTGTGTTCGAAAATAAGTCGACAGCAATGAAAGTATCCTTGTTTCTCTTTTATTGAATGCATTCGATCGTGACTGATAGAAACCAATCAAAGGTGTGTTTCACAACCTACTGCAAGCAGAGATGAGTAGGCAGTTGACGACGACGCGCCATCTGGACGGAAGGCCGCCAAACCTAACCAAACCAAACCCACGGTTTTGATTGGTCGAATATATATAGATATACTACGCGTGAGATTCATGTGCCATGCGAGACCCACGATTTTATACCGGGTGGACACTTGGATAGGAAGACTTGTACCTATGTTTAAGTACTGAATATTAGCTATGAGGTCAAGAAAGACTGGTAATTGCTCTCTAGGGAGATAAAACCGAGCATCCAAAAGAAGAAGACCTGTGAGGTAGTCAATTGTGTCGATGCTATTATGCTGCTAATATCAACGACAAACGTTGGAAGTAACAGAGCAACCAGCTAACTATGTATGTACATGCGATCGTTACACCAACGGGCAGCTTCTTTACCTTTGGTTAAGATTTAACCTGCGCATAATCTCCTAACGCACGAAAATGATTGGTTAGCTGGGGATTTATCATATGCGAAACCATAAAAATGTAACATAAGAATGTTTTACATAGTACTAACTGTATTAAAGACATTACTGGTTATTGTCTTTAACTTTTTCTTTATTTTCTACTTTGCTTATTCGTAGCACGAAAACATTCGATAGTGGCTACCGTTTGTTGTCTCCGCTTAACCCTTGGACGGTTGAAAAACGTATTGTATCTAAATCGACTCAATACTTTCACGTAAGTTATTTCCTATCATGTCTCTAACTTTCTGCCTTAAAATCTACAAGACCTCGTAAAAAAATATGCCGGTCGTCTATGGAATAAAAGTCACATAGCTAATCAAATATGTATCTCACTCTATTTTAATAAACTGGACCAACACGCATATTTTAACGTAGTAGAGAGCATCGCAAGTTGCGCTGGAGAGACGTTAGAAAAGAAATCTAGAAAAAGAAAAACAATGAAAAGAGAATAAAAGCACATAGAGAAAGGAAAGAGAGAATAATAAAAAATCTTGTGAAATGGGCCCCTCCCCGCCCATTTCCGTGAAGCACTGCCTCTCCATGAAGGAGCTACTGCCTCTCCGTGATCCAACAGTGGATCGGTGTTGGGGTAAACCCCTGAGCCGTGAGACCCAAGGGCAACCCCAGTTCGGGGTGGGGGGTGTTGGGTAAGAGTAAGG
>JARQTG010000022.1:580029-674386 GCA_030142615.1 Syrista parreyssii
TCAAACCGTCTTGGCATATTTGCTACGGAGTTGACTGCGATATCAAAGTGATATCACGAAGAAACAATAGCCCAGCGAAAGACACGAGGTATATAGGTAAGACAAAGAGAGAGAGAGAGGTCGCGCAGAGCAGGAGCGAGAGAGAGGACGCGCAGCGAGGTAAGGCCGAATACGACCAAGGGAACGGGTCTGGGAAGAATGAAAGCTCCGAGCCGATACATTCCCCGTATACCAGGCACTTCCCCCCACCTACTGGCACCGACCGCCGAGCGCTGCCTTCGAGAATTGTCGTCAATGTTCGGCACTCGGTCGTGTGACAGTCGACATTAGTGTAGCGGTCAATGAAATATTATTTATTACATATTTACTCATTCTTATACTATGCATATATTTTTTAGTGTAACTAATATAGTATGTGCTAGCTTCGTGTGGTTCATCACTGTATATTTTTTATAACATTTGTATAATTGGGTAGTAGAAGATTACATCTCGAAAACTTCTTATTTATCAATTACCAATTGCAAATCTGATTCGTATTTCATAAATCCTTCCTTCCTTCCTTCCCTTATGGCTGTATCCCTAATGGAACTTGTGCCAGGGATTTGATAAATCCTAAGTTAATTAATAGAACCAATAGGCATAATTAATAAAAAAAAAACAATCGAGTCTCGAATCTGAGACTATCGCACGCTGACTTTCTAGCATGTACATTTGCCACTGAGTGACTACGTCATAGGGTTCGGAAAGCATGTTTCTGTACTTATTCATGTTCAAGGTTTGCTTAGCGTTTAGTTTGATTGCTCTGTTACTTCCAATGCTTTTCATGGATATTAGCGGCATAATATCGGATCGGTTTCATTTCCCTAGAGAGCAATTACCAGTATAGTCTTTCTTGACCTCGTAGCTAATAGCCAGTATTAAAATGTGGATACAAGTCTCTCTATCCAAGTGTCCGCCCGATATAAAATCGTGGATCTCGCGGAGCACACGAATCTCTACGCATAAAATATATATATATATATATATATATATATATTCGACCAATCAAAATGTGGCTATGGTTCGACGGCTCTCCGCTAGATGGCGCGTCGACGCCGAAATACTAGTGGTTCAAGAAAACTAGTCCATTGGCGGCAATCTCCCTACTCATCTCTGTTCCAGTTGGTTTTTGAAACACACCCTGAAGTGACGTCAATCGACAGTGGCGACTCCACCGGAAAACGTGAAGTACGTGAAATACGTACAAGCATTCAGTGTGATTCAGTGTTACAAGCTCCTAGCTGCTACTAGCTGTTCGTAGCACGCGTCCATCATGGCATCCACCGGCGACTCAGGTGTTTCTGCTTTGGTTTACAATTATCTACTGAAAACAGATACAACGTTCGCCAAAGTTTTTCAGAAGAAGACAAAGGCAGTAAGTATTAAAAAGAAGCCTAAGAATACGTGGCAACTTCGTACGTTCCGCAAGGAAAAGCGTACCGGCCACAAAGTGCCGCCTTTTCAGAGATACCACGTGCACGATTCGATATTCGTACATATATCCACGAATATTTAGAAAAATCGGTTGAACCTGATCATTAGTATTACCTTTTGGAACTTTCATAGAATTTGCGATTTTTAGATAAACATAGAAATCTTATTTACACATTAATCATATTTATAACAGCCTTGGACATAATTGAACAGTTATAGGTATATTAAATACACGAAACGTATGCTCTAGAATAATAATAATATTAAAAGAAAGGAGAACAATGTCATATTTATTGTTTATAATCCCTAATGTGGGATAAGTGGAGAATGTTATGAATATATATTCTTATGTTGCAGCCTGTTCTCTCCAAAGGATCAGCCACTCTGGAAGAAGTGTTTCAGCACTTTCAAAAATGTTCTAAAAAGAAAGTAAATGTAAAAGCAGAAAGTAAAGATGGTACTTCAGACTCAAGTTCCGAAAGTGACGAGGAGCCCCCTAAAAAATTAACATTGGTTAATAATAAATCTGCTGCTATTGCTGCAGTAGCAGAAAAGAAAAGACAAGAGGATTCTTCTGAGGATGGATCTAGCAGCGAAGAGGATAAACCTTCTACCACTGCAACAGCTAAAACTCAGCTCACAGCAAAGGTCATCCCCTCAAAAAAGACAAATACCTCCGAAGACAGCTCCTCCGAGGAAGATGTTCCTAAAGTACCAGCAAAATCAGTATCTATTCCAACAAAGAATATTGCCAAGAAAGCATCCTCTAGTGAAGAATCTGACTCTGATAGTGAGCAGGGGGAACAATCCAATAAAAATGTTAAAACGGTAGCACAGGTCACGACTGTAATGAGTATGCCAAGAGCAAATACTAAGAAAGAAGAGTCATCTAGTGAGGATAGCGATGACAGTAGTGAAGCATCGCCCGCAATAATTGCTAAAAACCATCTGACAAAAACACCCTCCACTAAGCCTCCTATTAAAAAAAATAAACAATCCTCTAGCGAAAACACTGATTCTTCAGACGAAGAGTCTAAAGCTCCAAATGTTGTTAAAAGCGCAACTAAGCTTAATGCAAAACAAGAGACAACAAGTAGCGATTCAGACGATTCGTCGGAAGACAAGGCATCCAAATTAACAAAACCTCAGAGCAAACTACCCACAACAAAGCAATCTTCTAAAAAGGATTCATCATCCAGCGACGATAGCAGCGATAATGAATCACCTAAAAAGAGTCTGAATGTTTCAACGGCAGCAAAGATTGCAATACCTTCTACTAAGAAAGAAGAATCTTCTTCAAGCGAAGAAAGTAGTGACGAGGAACCACCGGCAAAGAAAGTCGCTCTTGGTAAATCGGTTCCGAAGAAACAAGAGTCTTCAAGCGAAGATTCCGACGATTCTGATAAAGAGAAAAAACCAGATACGAAGAGTACAACAAAGCCAATCAATCAAAAGAAGATGAAGGAAAGCTCAAGCGAAGAGTCTGACGAGAGTGAAGACGAGAAGTCAGCAACAAAGGCGCAAGCTGCAGCGAAAGTTATGACCAAACCAGTGCCTACAAAGGTATCCTCATCTAGCGAGGAATCAGATTCTGATGAATCTGAAAATGATAAAGAAGCGTCTGATATTACTGTCAAAAGCAACACCGTTAAAATTGCAAAATCTACAAAAACTGCGCCCGTTAAACAAGAACTTATTTCCGAGGAGGGCAATTTGAACGAGAAAAAAACTCTTCAGAAAGATAGAACTCCAGGAAAACCAGAAAAGAGAAAACGTGAAAACGACGAAGAGAATGAGCAAG
Source organism: Syrista parreyssii (assembly GCA_030142615.1). Taxonomy (NCBI): domain Eukaryota; kingdom Metazoa; phylum Arthropoda; class Insecta; order Hymenoptera; family Cephidae; genus Syrista; species Syrista parreyssii. The sequence goes on from JARQTG010000022.1 coordinate 583,304, forward strand.
GGGGAATACCCGGAAAGCCAGCAACAAAGATTCCAAAAAGCAACTACAGTAATTTCGTAAAGGCCAGCAATAACATTAATGGAGATAAGGTAACGAAACGTCGAAATTTATTTTTCAGTTCTATTCTTTTCAATTTATTCATGAGGTTAAATGCAATTTCCTATTATACCAATGATTATTAGCAGCAGAAGAACGCGCCTTTCCGTCGTGTACGAGACGATGAAATCACAGTGGATCCGAAATTGGCAAACAATTCGTTCGAGGCAAAGGTAAATGTGCGGAAGGAATCAAGGAACACAGGTCACTTGCCGCTTCTCGAAAGCTCGGGGCCTTTCGCGATGTCATATTTATCATGCCGAGGGTTCAAATGGTCGCTTGTAATTTTCTCCTTTCTGCTACACTGCAGTCCCATCGTTCACGTGTTCATGTTTCCGCGCATTCGCCATGTCTCTCGAGCAGTTGTTGCTATACATTTTTATTATTTGTCTTTTAATTGGACTTTACTGCATGTTCGAATTTCATGTACACGACTGGCGGTGGCTGACCTGGTGTTCTCTTTTGTTTTAGGCGGAGAACGATGAAGGAAATGGTGTTATGAAGCACGAAGCTCGCGGTGGATTTAGAGGAGGCCGTGGTGGTTTTGGATTTCGGGGTGGTAGGGGCGGGGAGCGTGGAGGGTTCAGAGGTGGCCGTGAAAGCGGTGGTGGTTTTAGGGGTGGACGCGGTGGTAGAGGTGGCTTTGATGGTAGAAAGTCATGGGGCGGAAACGAAAGTGGTCGTGGTGGAAGTGGTAACGGTTTCAGAAAGTCGTGGAACGGCGACGGGGGGGACAGAGGTGGTCGGGGTGGACGTGGGGGTAGGGGTGGACGTGGGGGTAGGGGTGGTCGGGGAGGCGGTTCCATCGGGATGAACTCACCAGCGCAAAACAAAAAAATCACCTTTGACGATTGAAGCGACGCGATAGACTAAGTACAATGGTGAGAGACTCCCTGGAATGTCTACTTTGATTCTTGACTAATTTTAATTCGTCTGTCCCAACAGAAAGGTGCGCGTGGGTCGTGGGGAGAAAAGGCCAATTTGGATTTGAAACACACAAAAGGCAAGTCCTTCCGACATGAGAAGACAAAGAAGAAGCGTGGTAGCTACCGGGGCGGCCAGATAGACACAAGTGTCAATTCCATTAAGTTCGAGGACATGTGAATGCAGTAGATCTGAGGACATCTTCTCCAGTGAAACCATGCCAACCTGTCCGGTTGGATGATGCGGAAACACAATGAAAGCTATTTGACATTAGACAGTATGGTGGGCTACGTAAATTCACTTGGGAATGTACGAATGGCATTCACTCAATTCACGAAATTGACCTTTAGGTGAATTTGCATTGGCCAAAGTTCAAAGCTCCGCGTTACCAGTCCTCAAGTTTACGTGGTTTCTAACAAATATCTTTATTGGATCATTTACTTAGGTAATAATGAAAACGTCTTACGTTGAGCAAAAGAAAAGCATTAACACACTTGAACTTAACTGCATCACACCATACTCGTAGTTTTTCACAATAATCTAACCTAACCTCTCACCTCACCTCACCCTGCATTTTCTGCTCGAGGCTGACTCGCGATTTATGTAATCTACCTTTCTCCGGTACAATATTAGTCTTCTGTCAAAGCAAGCGGGTGAAGTATGTCAATGGGTCTAAATTAGCTATTCTGATTTTAATATTAGACATTTATTTGATGCAAGATGCTATGTTGTTATTTGTCATGTATATGTTTATTAATGTGCTCTTAGTGAAGCTTGATGAAACCACTGTACTGTTTTGTTCCTAAAGGAAATAGGAATAATAGCTATGTATACCATTTACGCAGCCACGAACATTGTAACCATTTTTTTAATTACATTCAAAAATGTCAATACATCGTCAAGTTTCCTTGTAGCTATAAAACGTAAATAATGAATCATTCGAAAATTGGCAGAATGGCGCACTCCCGTTTACACTGCATTTTAATGCTTCGAGCAGTGAGGTTAAATAGTTCTGCCTATGGTATGACGTAAATGTACGTTGGTGCTGTCCAAAGGGTTAAAAAATGTGTAGAAACAATTGGAGGAAAACAAGTTAGGTTATTTTGTTTTAAGTAACTAATCAAAGACAGGATTGACTTGGCAGACTCTTCTGTAGTGTAACGACAGTGCAGAATTAGAAGCTTTTGTACTCGTAACTACTTAGTTCGCAAAAACCGTATTTCAATCGGAAGACGTAAGCTCATTCGATATCACTAAATTAATGCAGTGCAGGACAAGTAATTTTCTTCGTCCACTTTTCTCCACTATACTCTTCGTGAATGAATTGGCACCAATAAACTATTTGTGCAGCATAACAATAATTCTGTTCAAGTTATTAATACAGTTTGTCTTTCATTTTAATCGCCAAGGAGCATGGGGTTTTAGCAAAGCAAGAAAGCGTCTTCCTTTTTAATTTTCTTGAATCCCGCCCGCTGTCTTCGCTTTCGCGCTTGTATGCGTACTCCTGCATTTCATTGCCTCCTGGCCCTCTACCGGAACATTGGATAGCGGCGCTTTCTCATTCTATGACTCCACGAGATTCCGCTCAACTGCACCACACCTGAGTCAACCTGAGATCCACCAGTCAATCCGTGAGCGTCTCTCTGCGAGGTCGCAGTGGTTCTCGATCTCGCTCGACAACGTCCAGTGACATGAACACTAATTGAGATTTGTGCAGATTTTATAATTAGTTTTTAATTGTACCATAGTTAGGTGATAATTGATTCGTGCGAGCGAAAGGACCATAAAGGACTGTTGAAATATGATGGCCGAGATAACCTCGTCGACGGTAAGTGATTCAACATCATTGCGGGATATTCATACTTATTTATTGAAGTCGCCGGTTTATATGTACTTGGGTTTACACTGTGCTTAGAACCGTGGTCTAGTAACAAAAAATTGAAAACGAATGTATTCTTAGACAAGAATGGCGTATTCCAGGGTATCTCGGCTTTACAGAGGAATTCAGGTATCCCAAAGCGTCTCGAGCTTCATAAAAGAAAGCTCCACTCGTTCCTTATCAAGAATCGAGGTTTTGTTTTTCCTGTGAACAAAGATTTAGTTTTCTACGCGTTACTCTTTAGTTCGTTGTATGACAGAGTGTATTTTATTCGATAAAAGATTTCAAAGGTACACGAGATCGTCATTTAGAACGAGAGCTTCATTTACCTTTGATAATACGGTTTATAAAGAATTCTTAGAGATTTCTTCTATGTGAGCTTTGTGCCATCCTCTTGCTATGTACAAAAGGAATAACCGTGGTGCTTGTACCGTTATTGGCACAAGAGGCCATTATTCGATGGGACGCTGCCTAGTGAGAGAGAAAATATTTTTGATATTTTACCGTTACTGGTGGACACTAGAGAAGAGGAGCCATAGAAAATGCTTATTGAGCCTTGCCTTGATACGATGACCTCACACTCTTAAACTCTATAATAACACGTGAACAAGTAAGCGGCGTTACTTCTCTTGACTCGGCATACGATGGAAACGAGAAGATCGCAAGTTCAGGTCGTTCTCACGCGCGATTCCAACGTCGTCCTCTCGCTCCCTGCTTCCTGCTCTTCGTATCCATTACTGAAGGTACCGTCGTTATTATGCTACGTATTACGCTCCTGATGTCGCGCGGGAACGAACACACGTTCGCCGATAAATCTTTCTTGAATAAAACGGTGCAGTATTTCGGGGCACGCAGAAATGGGGTGTACCGAATTGTCGACGCTAATGATCAAAGGTCAATGTTATACCGAATGATTTCCCAAAGCGGCGGACACACGGCCGCTGCTACCGCGGTCAACGACCACGTCGGAAGGTCTGTCTGTTTCACGTAATCAGGACAATCTGCAACTCGTGACAAAAATGTCTCGAGTGTCGGTCTATACGCATGCGCCTTTTCTGAATTCGGACTATTCACAAGTATAAACCGTATGAGCCCAGAACCGTGGTAGCTTTCACTTAACGTCTTTACTGGATTTGCAAGCAAACGCGAGGAACGAGAGACGCCGAATAACGGAAGCTATGTGGATCACAACCTAGAAACCTGGAACACGTAGGGGCGCCGCGCGCATATCGATCACGACTCGCCGCGGCGCGCTGTCATAAGGACACTTGTTTGCGCTAATCTTTTGACCAAGTTTCGAACGTAGGACGTATCGTTCGATATTCAAATATGCTGCAGCACTTATCAGATGAGAAGATGTTATTTTAAAATGAATCTTCCCTCTCTGTTCCTTCCAGAAGATGACTCGTAGGTTCTTCGGATTGATCCTCCTCGTGTGCGCGTGCATGCGGGTCTACGGCACGAAAAAATGCGAGGGCAATGGTTTGGCCCTCAAGTACGTCTGGGGCGATGCACTGACGGATCCAACCGATTGCATAGGACCCAACAACCTTCAGTATCCTGCGTAAGTAACTTATTTTCTCCATCGAATGTTCCACGATTACGCAGAGGCTACCGCGTGTTCCTCGACACCTCGTCATGCTGGTGGTTCTAGTCTGATGGCAAATTCTCGAATACTTAGATCGTTCGAACGATCCGTCCATTTTTTTTCAGGGCTGCAATATCGCGCTCCTTCAAGAACTTCGGGCCCGGAAGCAGTCGCTCTGCTCGATCCTATCAGCCACGGACCATTGATCCCGAATTAACAAGACAGGCGCTTCTGCACAATTACAAGGCTGCGCACGGCGATTACTCAATCACTGCCTCCAACTCTCGAGATGGTGAGTTACATAAATCACGGTCGATCGATCCCACAATCGATCCAACGGAATCTTCTTCAGAAGCACGTAATTCTAATGGCAATGAAGCTCGCTGCCTCGCCAGCCGATTCCTCTACATTTCGACCATGTTGTGCACTCTGTTCTCTTTGTCCATCTTTGTCCAGTCTTCAGAGGCTCTTAAAATTCCTTAACGAAAGTACCGGTATGACAACAAGATCGGCAGTTCACACGTACGCAGATGGTCAGCAAACCTCGACTGCTGTAGGCAGCAACCTTGAATTATGCTGTTCTCCTTATGACACGAAAACCTGGTTAGGCAATCCGAGTCACCCGTTTCGCTTTGACCGAGCGGCCTTCATTTGCTTTCCGTTTAAATTATCCAAGGAATTTCTCTGCTACGTTCGTTTCTTGTGCGTTCCCTTTTCCATTGCACGATCGCCCTACAAAAATCGGATACTCGTCGCCCTTAACGAGGAATCGCTCGGCTTGTTGGTCGTTGAGCCGCGGCACCGTCATCCGGCCAATACAGTTATCACCTCGTGTACCACTAACGGGACACTCTGCCCACTCACGTTTCGAATAATCGCCGCTGACGTTCATTCGAATTCGAAGGAAATGGCCCTGGCTGCGCGAGCCGAACTATAACAAGGCGGGGTATTTCTGGGAAGAAGGATTCCCACTTGGTTTAAATTCACAAAGGCCGTTCATCTACAGGGCGAGCTTTTACGTCTAAGGAGACTTGCGGCTCCCCGGCCCGATTGTGCAAGACCAGGTACAACACGACGGCTCCGATGTACGGCGTGAGTCTAACCAGCGGGCAACCTGTCACCATTGTCCAAAAGTTTCCTGATCTCCTGCAGCAGGTCGTCTTTGAAGTTTGCGAGTAAGTATTGGTGTTCGCGAAACATCTCGCTCGAAGGCATGTTGGCCATCGCAATGAAATTGAGACGACGCTGAATGTTGACAAGTGATCGACGTGTAGCCACCGCCACACGCCGCGTCTTGTCATTGTCTCAATGTCTCGAAACTGTGTCATTAGAGTACTTGGCTTCTATGTGGACAGACGGAGCATAGGATAATGCAACCGCGTAAATGAATCTTTTTCGTTTCGTTTTTAACAGATCGAAGGAGTGCGACGTGGTGCACGGGGAGTGCACGCAAACCTACGTGCCTTATCTCTTTTTGGTAATTCCTTTAGGACCCGTCACTTTGACTGGACAAGATTACGTGCTCGTTGAAAGTGGATGCGTTTGCAAACCGAAGAATTCGGCGAGCGCAAATTCCGATGTGCCGGTTGTCCCCAGCTTTTAAGGAGACGAGCATGGTTCTATTGACATTGATAAGGAAGACTATAAAGGAGTGAAAAGTCATTGTCCATTATTCATTCTTTCGACTTCCATCTTTAGAAAACAAATTCTCAAAGGATTCGTCAGCGCGGTAAGGCTTGCCGTGTTGACCAAGAGCGGCCCGATGCTCGTCTTAAGGTTCCTGGGGTGAGTCCAGAAACGAGAATGTAATTGCAAAAGGCAAAGAGCAGAAAGCCTAAAGTGTTTCGTAGAATCCGGTCTCGGAATTCAATTATGGATCATTGGACTCGGACGATGCAGTCGTTCTCGCACACCGATCACCAACCGAAGAGTGATTTCGCTTCGAAATAGTCTTCGAGAAAGGGAATCAAAAGACACATAGGACTAAATGGCTAGAGACAGAGGGGATGAATTCTTTATTACGATATAATTCAGTGTGCGGATCGAATGTAGTTCGCAAATTATTAAATCATTTTAGACTTGTTAGTTCGATCACTTAACCGCCGTTCAGTCGTTGTTACACGATGCAACAGTCAGTTTACTTGCATTACACGTGCGTCCACCTGTTACGCGAGAGGAGCTGCCAAAAGGCATCCTGTGAAACATCCCATGAAACATTCCAATGGTAGGAATGTTATATCTCGTATTTAACGGTGACACGTGGAATAATGAGCGACATAACCTTGCTACTCTTGATAAACTCGCATTTCGGTACGGTAGGAAATATCGGGCCATGGAAAATACTCATTAGAAGCTGACTTCTCGCACGAGCGCCATCGCCTGTGGAAAACTGGTTGTCCAGCCTCTCGAGGTCTCGAAAGCACCGCTTGTCGCTGTGCTGCTGAGCCACCTACTGAGAACCGGACTGAAGGATAAGCAGCTGCGCTGCGGGAAGGAAAAGCGCGTTGAACAGGAGAACGACCGGATGGACGGCCGCTGACCGAATGGACCGTACTGTGAATACCGATGAGCCGAACGTACCGTTACATTTCAGCCGGCATCCCCGGACCCTCTACGTTGCGGTGCACGCTCGCCCGGTATTTTGTACGTGAAAATCGCAACAATTGGGCACACCGCTCGAGCACGAGGAAGACAGCGCCCGATTTCCCCTCGCAATCTTCTCTCATCATTTCCAATTTTATACACTGCTCAAGAATTTTACTAGACCGAGTCTGCACAGAATGTAAAGGCAGCTCTCTGTTCCACCACCTCCTTGTCCGCAACATAATACCTGTGTAATTATGACTTAGGTTATTTCCAATTGCTGTAGCTATTATTAATTTATTATAGATTACATATGCTGTATATTTTTTTGCTTTTTTTTTATGCTTACCCATGCTATTTCTGGGAATAATTTTTTTTTAAATTAATCAAATCTACTACGAAGAAATTATGCTGGTTGAGTAACGGAACAATTTACAGAGGTATCGCAGCTTGCAATTTCAAGAGATACATTGAATACTCGACGGGATCTTGCCGTATTGGTGCTAACGGTATTCCTCGGGTCAGAAAGAAAGATCGCAGGTCGTGAGTAACGTCGGTAATCATACCGGTGCTTCTCTCTGTCCTTCTTCTGCATCAAGCGGAGTCCCACATAACTTCGTCACACTGTGCACTGGAATTATTCTCGGTCCTCGAATTTTTACACTTTCTCGCCTTTACTCCTTTTCTTTGAAAAACTTCTGGATGCTCCGCACTAAATATTGTCTCCCTGTCTCTGGCCTCAAGAGACAACTGACTGAAATTCTTCCTGAGACTGCAATTGATATATCTAATAGATATTAGTTTGGAGTAGTTGAAGTTCTTACAAATAAAGTTAAGGTGTTGATTAAGTCACTATTCGAATTCGATTGTTCATCGATATTATTATACTCGAGTACGGGATTTGTATTCTTATGCAATCACTTGGCAGACAAACTTTTCGGCGATATCATCTGACGTGACGGTCGGTACTTAAGAATCTGCTTAGACTTACGGACTGCCGGGAGATGGCGCGCTATGAGCATCGTTTCTCAAATATGGCCAAAATCGATGCTGCTAAATTACATTGTAATATGAGCTACAAGAAGTCTTAAGTAACGCCAAGCTCTTCTTCGTGTATTATATATTTTTTACGTAGCATTGCTAATCACTGACTAAAGAAACTTAAATTTTTTCGAGCGGGAAATTACGACTATCGTTTTTGGTATGTGTACATCTTTCTAATGTTTTCAAATTTTTCACAAATGCAGAAACTTATGTCGTTCAACGCCCGTCGGTCATGATGTTAACTGCAATTATCAGCAAAATGAGCGAACCAATCAACGAGCTAGTGACCGCCAAAGATCCAATTGGATCCTAGTATCACGCGCAAAGTGTCAGAAGGCTGGTTCTCTTTTCTAAATACTATGTGCGTGCGGCGGCAGGTAGTCAGGTTAGGCGTTGTTGAAGATAGCTTTTGAAAGAGGGCGCCTTGATCGAGCTGCTTGCTTCTAACGCCGGACGATGTCGCTCCGTTACATCGGTAAGTGCTGCTGGCTGGAATCCGGAATCTGCCTGAACGACGGTAACACAACAGTAAAACTACAGCAGCACCAGGTATCGTCAGTGCACCCAGTTGGACACTGATAAATACTACGTCAGTCCTGCGCCGCTTGTGCATCCAGTATGTGGATTTTATGGCTCTGCTCCGTTTCTATTGGGAAGATTCAACATTATTGGTGTGTTAGCTCTGTGCTACGTTTTGTTGTGGACTTTTGAGTGGACCTTACATGGAATTCTGATGTGTCCTACCCAAGTTATTGGTGCCCAAGTCTCCTCTCGTTCACGGTAAGAGCGAGGGAGTGTCTCGTTTTTTCCGACAGGACAGCTGCTCCGATATCACCTAACCTCAAAGACAAAGAGAGGAAGGCGTGCCGTGCTTCGTGGTTGTAATTCGCCTTTCGTTTCGCAGTTTTCCTTCGCGCACGTAGTTAAGTATGTTAAGTGCGTCTATTTTTCGATCAGTATTTTTTCTTGCTTGCCATTTCGCTTTGCTGCAAATAAATAATATTCTCTCTTTCCCAGACAGACGTACGCGCGCGCGCGTCCGCGTTCTCTCTCTCTCTCTCTCTCTCTCTCTCTCTCTCTCTCTCTCTCTCTGTCTACCATTCCTTTTTATGCTTTGCGCAGCAAAGTACCCGAAGATGTTACAACTTCACTGATAATAGCTTTGATCTTTTGACGTTTGTAGTTATTTATATTTCTTTCCTTACTCTAGATTTTGAGGGAAAGATTAAGAGAAAGATGGTTCCTAAGAACTGCAGCACATTGACATGTGCTTTTTTTTTTTTGGAAATACGCTGTTTGTCACTTGGTACGTTTTTCATTTGTTACACGGATTTAGATTTTCTTTATTTGTAACCAATTATATATACACGTTCCTTCTTTTAAGCTGTATCCCGTGTGTCGACGACCTATTGTGCGGACATCTAACTATATCAATAATGATATAGTGGAATTGTGGAACGGTGGGTTCGCGCAAGAGACACGACGCGCGATTACCGATCAGATCAATTACATATCTGGTGGCATTGCAATGTGTCTGACATCTATGCACGACGATCAATCCACAACTCATGAAGGAACGCGAGTCGTCAGGATAAAGTGTATGCCGAACCGGCGAACAAATCATTTTGAATGCGGGATATTGGCGGAATCATTTTACGTTCCAGTTTAATGGCGAACACGCGAATGATGCGCTTGATAAATATTACACGCGACAGTTGACTGATTTTATTAGCGAAAATGCAGAATGTTGCGAGGATCGTGCATTACCCTTGAATCGCGATCTCGACGAACAACGCAGTAACATTACCTCCTTGATTCTGTCCCTCGTGGGGTGGCAGAATGAGAGAACTACTTGGACACTGGGTTGGCGAGCCGTTACTTATACTTCGTTATTATCCAGCATCTAGTTTATCATCTCAACGCTTGTGGCAATACGTCAAGGAGGTTCGCCGCCATCAATTACGTGTTCAAATCGCTGTCAATGTCAGGCGACTGGTTGACAATGAGGATAACTGAGATGCAGGGAGACGAGAGGGATGAATGTTGATAATTGTTGTTTAAATTCGAAAGTCATGAAGCATTATTTATGTGAAAAGATCAACTACCGGCCGACACGACTTGCCTCTCGCATTCCTTTCTTCCTTCTTTTCCATCATTTACTGTTACTTTAGTTGAATTCTGTGCTATAATTACTTTTGAATGTCACAGGTTACCATCCAGCATACAATCTGAGATTTTATCATCCTCATCGATAACCGGCTGATAATGCAACTTTCCAAGGAGCAATAAAATGGCTGGATAAAGTGGATCCGTTGTTGGGAAAAAATTGTCTTCTGCATCAGTTCCATGCAATACTGCGGCTGAAGAATTACTCTTTTTTTCTTCGAAATTTGCAAGTGGATTTTCCTTCGCGTTCGTCATCCGCACGTCTACCGCGTCTTATCGCGGTGAAGCGCTTCGTTCCACTGCTCCAATACGACCATCGCTCTTCACTCCTCTCCCTCTCACTCCCATCTTAAAATTCTATCTTCATTTTCACCATACTGCAGACTGTAGTCCTGCCTTCGAAAACAGAGACGAAAACGTGCACGGAAATAAGTGCCATATTGGAAATGAAGGTTACGGATGCGATTCCATTTCAACTGATGAACTAGAGAGTAAACTCATGGCCATTGCTACACGCCAAAGAGAATTGCTGTAAAGTTGGGAAATTAACCAAGTTGATTGAATCGTTGGATCAGGCGAGCGAGGCTGCAGAGAAGCATGAGCAGAAGTAAGAGTCTTCTTGGTAGCGTTCTCTGACTCTTTGGTGTCCGCGTAGTCATGGCTGCTTTGAATAACCAAGTGGAGTAGCTTACATGAGCCTTCTAGCATAAATGGGTTAAATGGCTGTGAACGACGCCAAGTGTGACGCCGTTCTTCGCCCGTTGCAAAATGGCGATCGTAGTTTTTTGGAAGCACAACAAGTGGCGTCAAGGATATCGGTTTCCTCTTCGAAAGTGAAGCCTTACTTGGGAGGTAGAATTAATCAATTAATCGAACGGAAGTCTACCTGTGCTATTTCATGTTTTTCAACTATATTGCCTAATCTCTTAAAATTGTAGGAAGAGCAATTTAGAGGTAAGCGGACGGACAGAGTCTCAAGACTCAACTTAAAAAGTTTGCAAAATTTATCTTAAGCATTTCTGCCACTGGCAATATTAACCATTCGCGTGAATCGGTGGCTCTTTGTACAAATGTAAATAGCATACATCCTCAGCAAAATGAGTTTAGCCGCGACTCGCGAATAGCCGCGGCTTCAGAACTCTTATTATCCCATCAAAATTCCTGGACACTTCATTCCATTTCTTCGTTCCTTGTTTATCCGATTTTTTCATAATTCTGTATCCCGAATTCTACTAAGTCGAGTCCTCGAATGTGCACGAACGTACGAAAGCAGATTAGTAATAATCTTTTCGTGTCGCTCATTTCTTTCACTGACGGCAGAGGAGACGAAATAGTAGGGACCAAAAAGCAGAGTCCAAATCAAGAAAAAGAAGAACTCGACGGTTAATAGTGAGTGTAGCAATGACGATTTCTACCGGTGAAAGCAGCGTCTTTCTCCTGGGTGCAGTTGGTCCACGATGTGTCGTCAAACAAGCTACCGTCAAACGATGCGTAGCGGCACTTCTTCTGATCTCAGTCGCGAGTATCTTCTATTACACCCACTATATCATAAGCAGCCCCTTTTCCAGGTGAGTCGTTTCACATGCATTCACTCCTAGGATAATGGTTGAATGACTGTTATAAGTTTCTGTGAATTAGCCACATATCACCTATAATTGAGCAATCGGTTATCGATTTAAAAAGTCAGGCTTCCTCTCCGAACATGTTCATCTACCGCAGTGCATTAAGTCCTCGTTTCATTTTTCAAAAAGAAAGGTTCAAACGTCTTTTTTCGTTTACAGTTTGATACATCGAGACACGCGGCCTGAACCGGTCATAATGTGTTCAACGCTTAGGGGTGCGACAAGATTACCAGCGGCTCCGGACCATCGCAGTGAAGCCAGGTTGAGAATTGACCCGAAGGTTTTGGTCTTCACCGAGACCCTTTATTCCAGGCTTGGCCGCGAGATCGCTGAACTTCTTGATTATAATCGAATCAAGTGAGTATCCATTAATTTGAGGTTCAGGTACTCCCACGACTTTAGGTGCATTCAATAGTATTGAATCAGAAATTCCGTACATAAGGTTTGTGCTATTTCGTTTTGCAGACATAAGCTGGAGGTGGCCGGGAAATCACTGCCTGTGCTAACGAATCTGGACAAGGGTCGCTACGGAGTATTAATCTTCGAGAATCTGAACAAGTACTTGCAGATGGATAAGTGGAATCGCGAGCTCCTGGATAAGTACTGCCGAGAGTATTCCGTGGGTATTGTTGGATTCGCACCTCCAGGCGAAGAGAGTCTTGTTGGTGCGCAACTAAAGGGCTTCCCTCTCTTTATTCATACCAACCTGAGACTAAAGGTTCGTATGGCGGGTGGGCTTATAAACTCTTAACTAGAAATTGGTTGGAATTGCTGGTTCCATAGGACGCTCAACTGAACGCCGCATCGCCGATACTTCGACTAACGAGAGCAGGCGAGACAGCCTGGGGTGCGCTTCCTGGAGGCGATTGGACCATCTTTCAAGCCAATCACAGCACGTATGAGCCACTTGCTTGGGCCCACCGAAACACCCTTGACTACTCCAATAATAGGAATCCTCTGGCGACCGTTGTTCAGGTACTCATTTCATTCTTTAATTGATTCGGTGTCAGGAGATTCTGGATTGTTCCTCGAACTGTTCTGATAGCTATAAGGATATCGGCGGCACCGGCAGTTAGAGGCCGGCGGGCCGCCCGACGTGGTTATTGGAACGTATTATTATTCGCATTTATTTCTGACGAGTTTACTTCGCTAGTGGCGCCTCGCAGTGGAACGTGATGCAGTCACATTCTGCAGCATATTCGACTTTGCCGTTTACGACTTACGAACGATCAGGAACAATTTCAGGACCACGGAAGGTACGATGGCATTCAGAGGGTACTTTTTGGCGGCGGGTTGCGCTTTTGGTTACACAAGCTCCTCTTGCTGGACTCGATTTCCTATCTCTCGCATGGCCAGCTCAGTCTTAGCCTCAATCGTATGATTCTCGTCGACGTTGATGATATTTTCGTCGGCGAAAAAGGCACTCGCCTCAAGAAGGACGATGTACTTGCTCTACTGGCAACTCAGCAGCGCATTCAGAGTCTGGTACAGGGGTTCAAATTTAATCTTGGCTTTTCTGGAAAGTACTTTCATCATGGGACATCCGAGGAAAATCTGGGAGATGACATGCTTCTTGAAAATGTAGACAGGTGAAGTGAACTATTTTTTGCTTTGCTCCTTGGAAAGAACGTATCACCAAGAAATCCTATTACTTATAGATTCACATGGTTCTCTCACATGTGGAATCATCAACAGCCTCACCTATATGAGAATGTGTCGCATCTGCAGTCGGACATGGCACTGAATAAGCAATTCGCAAAGAAGCATGGGATCCCGACTACGACTGGATATAGCGTTAGTCCTCATCATTCGGGGGTCTACCCCGTCCACGAAGGTCTTTACGAAGCATGGAAGAAAGTCTGGAACATTAAGGTTACCAGCACCGAGGAGTATCCTCACCTAAGACCAGCGCGCTTTAGACGTGGCTTTATTCATCGGAATATTATGGTGAGATGAGATGCATTACCGTTCAATCCATTGATCTCTCTAAAGCTCGAACGGTCCTAGCTTTTCTTCTTCTCCAACTTATCACATTTATGACGTGGCTAATGCGACAAGTAATTGAAGCTCCAGTAACTAAATTACCGCCAACAACAACGTGTGTAACGCTTATAATATGAAATAATTATTCAAATATTCTTACGTTCAGGTACTTCCACGGCAAACGTGCGGTCTATTCACGCATACCATATTCATTGAAAGATATCCGGGCGGAAGGGACAAGCTGGATGAGTCCATTCAAGGTGGCGAGCTTTTCCAAACGATTGTCTATAATCCCGTAAGTTGTGATGGCGTTACGAATTCTAAAAGCTACTAGATCGTATTTCTTGAATTTTTCATGTCTTATACTTGCATCTTTTATAAAGAGCCTCACGCTTATTTTCGTAGATCAACATATTCATGACGCACATGTCCAACTACGGAAACGACCGACTAGCTCTTTATACTTTTGAGTCGGTTATCAAGTTTATTCGGTGTTGGACGAATCTAAAACTTTCAAGTGCATCGCCCCTTCAGCTTGGCGAACAATATTTTCATCTTTATCCCGAGGAGTCGGATCCTGTCTGGGGAGTAAGTCGCATCATAATGTCAATATTTCCAGCATGAACGTTACATATGATATTGGAATTAATGAAGCTAAATGCCTGCCCCCTTCCTCTGTTTCATTTTATTAGAATCCCTGCGACGATCTGAGGCATCAAAAAATATGGTCTCGAAACAAGACATGCGATCAGTTACCGAGATTTTTGGTAATTGGTCCCCAGAAAACTGGTACAACTGCCCTGTATACATTCCTTTCGATACATCCAGCCATTAGCAGCAACCTTCCCAGCCCCGACACTTTCGAGGAAATTCAATTTTTCAATGGAAAAAATTACTACAAAGGACTAGACTGGTAAGATTTTGAAATATAAAAATTTATCACGACTGAGAGAAGAAGGTTATAGCAATAGCCCCCCACCCCCCTCCTTCTCCTCTTCCTCCCCCCATCCATTTTTTCTCACCACATTTTATGTATTTTTTTTACTGCTCCTCCTCTGTTCAGAATGTTCACGGTACATTTGTCTTAATAGGTATATGAGCTTCTTTCCTGCGGGGAAGAATGAAAGCCTACGGTTCTTATTCGAAAAGTCTGCAACCTACTTTGACGGTGACCTTGTCCCACGCAGAGCACACGCTCTTTTGCCGAAAGCTGAACTTATCACAATACTGTTATCACCCGCGCGACGCGCTTACTCTTGGTATCAGCATACTCGGGTGCACGGCGATCCTGTGGCAAATAATTACACTTTTCATTCAGTCATCACCGCGAGCGACACCGCTCCGAAGCCATTACGAGATCTTCGAAATAGGTGAGATCATTTGATATTCTCGAAAATTGAGAAAATTGAAATTGTCATTAGTCAACAAATCCATTGTTGATTGTGCAATCCCCATTTTCCCGTGCGTACGCAGGTGTCTCAATCCCGGAAAGTACGCGCAGCATCTCGAAAGGTGGCTGTCGTACTATGCACCACAACAGCTACACATAATCGACGGGGAGCAGCTGAGACAAAATCCCGTAGAAACGCTTCACGAGCTTCAGCGATTTCTTAAGATTACGCCAGCTTTCAATTATTCCACGCATCTCAGATATGATCCAAAGAAGGGTTTCTTCTGTCAAGTGACTAACGAGGATCATACTAAATGTTTAGGGAAAAGCAAGGGACGGCAGTATCCGCCCATGGATGATAAATCGTACAAGCTTCTGCAAGTGAGTCAGACATCTAATTAAAGCTATCTCGTGTATGCAATTTCACTATGTATCCTCTAGTTCCAACTTCAATAATATAATACGTTGTATTTTTTTATCCTAGAGATACTACCTCTCGCACAATACGGCACTGGTAAAATTGCTGAAGCGACTGGGATCAAGGACGATTCCACAATGGCTTAAGGACGATCTGACAGATACGGTGATGACTTAGCAAAATCCGAGTGTCTCACAACTGGACCCTCGCTCATCCTGCGCTTTCGTCATGTTATCGACAGCGGCACATGCTGCCGCCAACAATTTGTAATTACTTGTACATTTCACACTTTAGCAGGGCCTGGTCTCTAATGCCTCTAGGACCCGCGTCCGTGGATCAAATAGGAGGCCTAACGCGACAGCGATACAAACGGCGACTAGTCACTGAAAGGCTTTGTAATGAAAATTTCATTCAGAGCTATTAATTATGCAATTGTCATTACTATTATGATATAAATTATTAAATAGTTACGACGCAGCAAACACAAAGTAACAGTTACATAGTGTCAGCAATGTTAAAATGTGTTGCTTAGGTGTATAATAGGTAGGTATATAGTATCTCATGTACGTAACTGTTACATCCTTGAGTAGGACATTTTAACATTGCGGATATGCAAATGTTACTAATGGTAAATCCACGAAAAAATAAACACCTTGAGTAAACGGCTCCACCGAATGGACACACGTGCTAAAATCATTATATATAGATATAATTTAGGTGAGCGTGTTCATTAACTGGAACCTGTTAATTCATTCAATGTGTTTGCTGGAGGACATTGGCATTGTCATTGTCACGTCAATAATGTCCAATGACGAAATGGACTGCGCGCCACATAATCAAAAGAGAATATATGAGCGAATTACTTCTCTTGACTTGATATCCTTCTCATAAAAAATTTGATTCTGCGTACCCCAGGTCAACCATCTCATATTTTCTTTTCTCGCATAAATAATAGGACCATAGAGAAGTGGGGTTAGTGTTGAACTAGAGGGAGGAGGCATCAAGACATACTGGTATTCCTAATTGGTCTGTCCATCAAGAACGATGAAGCGCAATACTCATTCGACCAAATGGATGCTCGAGAAGTAATGAAACGCTGAGAGCGAAATTGAACGTATGAGATGACGTATGCTAATAGCTGTTCACTCTGACACATGGCGATTGCTGAATTTTGCTAGATATGTTTAGGTCTCTCACGATGCTACGTATCGTCTATTTTAACATTAGTATACAATCGTTGAATGGCATCAATTCCACATTTAAGGTCGAATTAATAATCGCCACCCCTCGCAATGCGAGACAGCCCTTAATGTGGAATTGTGCATGTATGTACGATGATTGCAGTCTTATTGAATAATGATTTTAATTTTGTATTTAGTGTTTGACAGTACTGCTCTTGATAGGTAGAACAATCAAAAAATCCTGTTATTTTATTAGTTTGTACATTGATGTAAAACGTTTGCGTTTAAGTTTGTACGTGTTGTGGCTAAACTACGCAACACGTAACTTGTGTTCAACCGATGACTGTAATTTACGTTTTAGGTTCTCAATTTTACGCGCTCCATTTTCACCCGTGGACGTGACCGCGTAGCTAGAAACTCAACGAGTTTCTACACGGGAGATCATTTCTTCGCAAAATAATGTTTGTTCATTCTGTGTGAAAGAAGGCAGCGCATTTGTACTGCTGGTACATCGTGGACGCTGCCCTCTTGGTATTGGCTAACTGCGACTAACGGCTATAGAACAATTAGACTACTTTCAGCATTCTACCGGGCGTCTGCTCGTTAACTCCTTAACGTTGCGTATCTTACGCACAGTTATCTCGTCACGAGATGTGCCATTTTAGGAGTATTGTATATAATAGGCACTAAGTAAATATCGTTCAGAGTCAATATATGAATGTGACGCTACAGCGAAGCGCAGAGTACGACGACGTGTTTCCGCGTAGCCTGACAATAAACGCAGAAACGGCACGCGCAGGTACATCAAATTTCTTGGAGATCCTCCAGGTAAAGGAAGGCTAATATTAAAACTCACATATACTCACATTCCTTCTACGACTTTTGGCCTTGCGACGATAGGAAAGTCGTCCCCGTGCCCTGGGTGAGTGTGTAAGAGAACAAATTGTCCGAAAAGATGCACTGTGGCAAAGGGCACGAGAATGTTTCAATAGAATGCTAATTTAATATTTAACTTGTGATTATACGATTGTAAAATGCGACGACAACAACTGCATGAACAGTCGATAACTTGTAATAAAACGTGAATGAAAAATCTCGGGAGATCTCTTTTTATGAGCGATCAGTTCCTAACATCCGTTTTCCAAGAGGACATCCAACTGTCTTCTACGAAATTCTTCCAATACGTTTCCATTCTGTAAAGTGTATCGATGCATCGATTGTCTTTCTCCGTGGTTTCCTCTTCGAGCCAACATAATACTTTGTGATTTTCGTGATAAACTTGATAACGCCATGACATACTGTTTGCGTTGTGCTTCCTTATCTTCTTACTTCGTCCACGTTCGGCGAAGAATAATTTTATTACCGATGCTTCTTTGGCGCAACCTAGAATATGGGCATCTCCGTACTTTTGTCAGGACCTGGTGAAGCGGTGCCTTGGAATCTCGAAATCTCCCGATGGTATCGAAGGAATCTCGGCGAAGCACCATCACCATTTGTATCAATGACATCGACATGAGTGGCATCACCATCACGACTGGGAGAAATTGGAATGACTGGAAATGCGGCGTCAATCGACATGGTGGGAAGACTCGGTTGAAGGTAAAGAGCCTCGCCGTCAGGAAAAAAGAGACGCTGCATGTAAGAACGAGCAGGACCGCGTTCAAGAGCGATGCGCGATCTTAGGTTATTCAGGTACTCGGAGCGGTTCCTTAGGAAGCCGAGAAGCTCAAGACAGAGAAAGAGCGGTGCCATCGAGCAGAGGACCATGGATAATAGAGCAATAAGGCAGACGAGCTGCCAGGCAAGGTCGACTAGTCGGGAGTTGGTCGGCGTCTGGGTAGACGTTGTGACAGCAATCGGTGCCAAAAAGCTTCCAAGGAGGGCGCAGCCAAGATGCCCAGCAATGATGTTGCAGTAATCTTCGAAGGCGCTGCGAAAGACGCGTCTCGAGAGCACGTAGAAGACGAGGCCACCGCCGACGCCGACGCCCAGAGCGACAAGTGGTGAGTAAAAGTCGAGACCAGCCGACAGTGTGACGATGCCGGCGGTGGCAGCTTGCAGACATCGCGCCACCGTCCAGTGATTGAAAGGCTCGCGGCTTAGAGCGAAGTGGAGCGCAACGACCATGAGAGCGCATCCTGAGCCAGCCACGAGATTATTCACGAGAAGCAGCCGAGTCGATGGCAACACTCTCGAGGCACGAGGAAGCGACAATCCTTGAAGGCCCACGAAGATGAGAAAGTGGCCGCAAAAGAGGATGCTGCCCGAGTCTCTGGGGATACTTGCCTCGTCAATGTCCCGCAGTCGAAGCAGCCTTCGCCCGAGAACGAGGGAGCCAATTGTTCCTGAGAGAGCTCCGAGAATGTGAATGACGCCGGCGCCAGCATCGTCCCGAAAATGCACTCGTTTTCCCGCGAGCGAACCCGTGGCCATCCAGCCCTTTGGGCTCCAAATCCAGTGGAGGAGGAGTGGTTGCAGCAGGCCTGCAAGAAGACTTGCACTCAGGACATAACCGACGGTATGCATTCGGCCAACTGTTCCACTGGTGCAGATGCCCGAGGCTGCCATCGCTGCTTCCCACCCGAGGAGCGCCTCCTCTTCGTTCGCGTCACTGCTCCAAATCCAGGAAGCGCCGCCAATGAGGCCGGCGGTGTCACCGTTGAATGCTAGTGCGAAGCCAAGCAGAAGGTAGACTACACTCACGACAGACACATCGAGCAGATTCTGCAGAAGTATTAGGTTCACGTTGTTCATCGGGATGCTCCCAAGCTGCACGAGGAGCATACCCAGGCGAAGAACGATCGACAGGACTCCGCGAAGAAGCAGACTCGTCGACGAGCCGTAGACAGGCAGTAGCGTCTTCACGGCCTTCATCGTCTCTCCCAGTATTTCACCCTCGTTTTCTTCCTCTTGCGCGAGAATCTTCTTTCTCTCGACTAACGATCCATTCAAATCATTCCAGATGTTCCATCCATTCCACGGGTGAAATGATTCCGTCTTTCCCTGGTTTCCGGCACCATATTCGTCATAATTCTCCCCGTACAGCTCACCGGCCTCACTTTGGAAAGACAGTAGGGCTGACATCCTCTGCATCGAATATTCTTCTCCCAGTTGTCGCCGTGCCGCTATCTTTCCTTTCACAGATCGCAGACTGCAGACCGCTGATTGTTCACTGAAATTATGAAGGCGTCAATCGGCCGTTATGACTTATGCGCGAATGCAAGACGTAAGAAGGAAAACTGTCATATAATGCTGATGGTATAACTCGGATATTGTTAGAGCAATGAAATATTATCAGAATGTGCCCGATGTGAACTTTGAGTATTCTGAGTACTTTTGTCAAATGTTTTAGATCGTAGAGCCTGCGCCGGCTGGAAAGGTACAACGTGCTTATCTGTTTTTCATGAAATATTATCTTCCTGCCTCTCTGACATTGCTATAGTTTATTCGATGATTATGGGTAACAAATATATTATCTAATATACGTTATAATATAATTAAGAAATCGAAGCGAAAGCCTTGCGATCTCTAAGGATAACACTACAGCTCGCAGGAGACACAGTCGCGCGTTTGCGCATTTCGTTCGCGCATCGTGACCGAGTCCTGACCGCGCATCGCATCGCGAATTGACGGTCCTCCTGTAGGAGTAGTGGTGAAGACGGAGAGGAAAAGCAAGTGAGAAGGCCGTTGCGCGTGTGTCAGTGCGTATGTGCGCCTGCGTTTACGGGTGGCTGCAAGCAGCAAGAAGGGATAGACAGCAGCAGTCAGTCCGAGGCGGTCGTTGCTCTTGCCGCTGTGGAATTAGGTGCCGTAGTGTTGTGCAAGATGGCGACTGCTGGCGTGTCGTGCCGGGCATTCACTGTGCTTCGGTATGAGATGTCACGCGTTTTGAGTGTAACGTCCATGACTGCCGCGAAGAAGTATCAGAACGTGAGTTGCTTCGTACGCTCGCAATAATTCGGCTTATCTTCCAAACGTCTTTCCTCCGCGATCGTCTCGAAAGACATGTTGATTGTCCGGCATTTCCATTACGGTCTAGTCCATCTCGCTTGAGCCTCCTCAAGTGCACGCAGTGCTGCGGTGGTCCCTATAGTAACGTGCGTCTGCGCATCCGTGCGTGCGTGCGGTTTGTGTTCCCTTGCACGTGTAAATCGTGTTTACCACCGAGCGTCCGAGCACTCTACGAGTTATTTGTTTTTTCCAAAAAGTAGGCCTGCATGCACAACTTAATCAGTGATTTCATTGCTCTAAGTAACTGACACTCTCATAAGAACGAACGGATCAAGTGTTATTACTTTCTGCAGAGTCACGTGTAACCACGTGTCGACGTGTGTCCACCGACTTATTGCCCTGTGTCCTGAGTGCTTTCGCCTTCCTGTGCGAAGTTGACCTGCGCTCGGTCGGTCACTGATTGTTATTCGGAGTTTGCAACGTGATAGGGAATTGAAGATGTCGCAGATAACTTTATTTCTTTTTTTTTTTTTTATCAGTAGTCGGCGATGTGTTTATACTTTACAATGTACGCCAACTAAACTTATCGTGTCGGTGTCAGAGCTAAGGAAACCATTGCTGTTGGGCATGATTGCTTAGGACGCTATCAATATTTTATTCCGAGCGTTTGCAATTTGTCATTTAGAAAAAACTACTTAAATTGTAGATATTGACTAAATCGCGAGGACTTGTCGCATATTTACGTGGGGATACTTAGTCGACGTCTTACCACAAGGCAGTCGGCAGATTTATAAATATTCTGTAGCTGAAAATCGTTCATCCGAAAATAACAGCTTCACCACTGGCCGGGCCGACTCAGGGAAGCGTTGGCGAGATGGAACAAATCCGGGTTCGCATTGACAATTTCAACGAAGATGAAGGAACAATTCATGCCAGTGTGTTCTGTTAGCATTACGTGCCAGCATAGTTGCGCCTTGAGTATCTGACCGTGCAAGGAGCAATTAGCACTCTCCTCTCCTTCGATCCCTTTTCGGCTTCCTGGCGGTGCGGAGTTTTAGTTTATCATTGATAGCTCATCAAGTTTAAAATATCCTTTGCCCCGTTTTACGCGTGTTCAACTTTACATCGTTCTCTCAAGGTCAAATCCCCCTTTCGACAGACACATGCATAAACTGGGCGGCATGGCATCTTCGATCTGGTGTGACCTGGAGTCGACCCGATAAGACCTGACCTGACATTTCAGGGAATAAGGTCGCCAGAAAGGTTCGAGAAACCTAGGCAGTTGAGAATTTTAAATGCTGATTGTTCTGTCGCGGAGAGGTTACCACATCTTCCGCTCCGAGAATGAGTGATTAGCTATCTTGCGTTGGCCGCGATTAGAAGAAAGCGATATGGAGAATGCTCGTAATGCCACTGATGTTATTACTAGTGACAGCGCTAGTTGTCCGAAAAGGAATGGACGTTGCTGCGGAGGCTATGAAGGATGCAAAGCCTGCTAAACCTGCCAAAGTTGCGGCTGGCGCCACAGGCATCGATTTACTACCCTCCTTTGCTCTTCTCCGGCGAACGCTCTTTCGTTGGGATCACACTCGAATGAGTGATAACGTTACTCAATTTGCCAATTCACTGCTTGGAGAAGCTTTTATCCTGGTTTTCGGATACGGTGCGTACACCCGATCGATGGCCAATCGGATCGAATGTTCCATAATTAAGTCCTCCATAAGAATGGACAATCATGTCGGAAAAGTTAGTTTTTTTTTTTGTTATTTTCTTGGCAGACCACGAGATGTCGAGCAAGGGTACGGTATCATATAACATGGTGCTTATAGCCTCTTGCGCCTATGGCATTTGCGAAATGCGTCGATATTCGATTGTGTTATCGACTCTATCGTTGTTTTCAGGAAACATGGTGTCGCAGATGGCGAACCATTTGGCAGAGAGGAATTTCCAGCTCGGCTACGTCTTTCGGACCAACTCTTACTCCTGTCCTCGCCAAAGATTCGAAATTGTCAAAGGATTCAAAGGATTCAAAGGATTCAAAGGATTCAAAGGACTCAAAGGATTCGAACGAATTAAAATATCAGAGAAAGAGTTCGGAAGAATCGATCTCGAGCTCAATGACAGATGCAGGATCAAGCGGTAAGCTTTCGTAGAATCTAGAAAAAAAAAAAAAAAAATTTGTAGAATCTAGAGAAAAAAAAACATCTTCCAGACAGCGTGCATCTTACACGTTTAAAGAGACTTGTTCGATACGTGGTTTAGACACTCGTGTTAACAGGCTAGAATTGAATGAGTAATGATACACGTGTCCCTGCATCCATGTTCGTCTTTCGGAAGGCACCTTGAAAGTCAATATTTCGAGCTACTCTATCTTTATTGAGAGAACAAACATACTGTAGGATAAATTAGACTCCACATCGAAAATTTATCAAGTAAGAAAACGAGCGCTTCGAAGCGAGCTGCGAAACAGGAGCAAGTGCTTGCAATGTTGCAGATGTCATGTCATCGAGGCGTCGAGTCTCAAGGCTCGAGTTTAATGCGTTGCCTTGTCCTGAGACGACAGAAGCTCTGGACCTTGATGAAGGATCTCCGCGTTGAGGCTGTCGTCGAGGACCTCAAATTCTTCGAAATCCATTTTGCCGAAGTCGTTGGGTCGCGAGCAGACTTGCTCGTTGTGTTGCCATCGAGTGAACGCGCTCTCCTTGAATCTGTTCCCGCACAAAGGACCCTCTGACTGTCTTGACGCTGGATCGTCGAGTTCGCCAAGAACAAATTTCGTTTGCTGTCGCATTTGTGTCCCTGGTTCCTTATGTTCCATCTCGTCAGTGTTGTTTTCCATTATCTCGGGTTTTTCGGGGTTGTGAGTGCGTCTCTCGTCCCGTTTGGGCTCGAGGCCAATCACAATCGGCGGTTCTCGGCGGCCAGGAATTGTCACGAGCATCGGTGTGGACGTTTGCGTGGGTGGAGGCGACTTGGCATCACTACCCACAGATCCTAGATTTTTCACGCTCGGACAAGTTTCGAGATCAGAATCCCTGTTCTGCAAATAATCTTTCTTCTCAGTTTTGAGCGGATGCTTCCGTTTCGGGCCCTCTACCCCAAGTCTTCCAGTGAGCTCCAACCGACTGTCACACGAGTTACTCTTGATAAGGCGAAATTTCATCAAGTCCGAGCAACTTCCATCGTTGCTTTTCTCTTTGGTGTCAATCTTGGTTGGAATCTTGGTGCTGATTGGCGAGATAAAAGGAGCGCCACTCGAGATGTCGACGACCTTGCCACCGTAGTACGTGATTGATGTTCCACATTCGCGTATTTTTTTGAGAACATCCTGGGAAACAAAATGACCCGATGTACTCTCGAAGATATCGTCGTCCTGATAGTAAAAGTCTTCCTCATTTCCATCCTCGTGCCCGACTTCGACATCGATCTCACCCTCGGAACTGGAACCAGAAGAAGCACCTCGTAGCCCACTCCCAGGTTCGGTATCTTGATAATCGCTTGAGACTCCCGAGCTGACGCTACCGGTATCCCAGCTCTGAAGACAACGTCCGAGTCTGCCTTTGGACATCAAGGTTGTCGGCTCGCTTGGCGAGCTATTTCCACTTCTGGCTTCGAACGCCTGAGCAATAATTCTTGCTTTAGAGTCGGTTCTCATCCTTTCCGCAGAATCCTCCTCCTTCCCGATCGTCGATCTAGCTGCTGATCTACTCGACGTCTTATCCATATGCTCAAAGAGTTTCGTCAGCTTCTTGGCCCTGTTCGCCTTTCTTGTGTGCCTCTCCCTGGCGCCGGCTTCATCTGCCAACTGCTTCCGGTCCTCGCCCATCTTCCTGAGGTCGTGCATACTGACGCTCTTGCCGCCCGGTGTGATCCTACTTTCGTAAAGACTTTCACGAGGGTACTCGTCCCCTGGGGCCTTAATGGCGAGACTCTTTTCGAACATTTTGCGAACGTTCCTTACTGTGTCGGGATCAGGCAGCTCTTCGTCGATGAGTTCTCGATTAACACGAATTGGATGATAAAAAAAGTGTCTTTTCAACGAAGACTGCCGATTTCTTGATTGTATCTTCTTCTCGTCTTCGTGAGAACCATCGCTCTCCATTACATTGTTGCTCGTCACACTCGTTGTCGGATTACTCGAGTTTTCGGATCTGCTGCTACGCCTGTAAGTTCCTTTGTCTTTTGCGCAGCCGACAGCAGCCTTTCCCGACTTTCCTAGCTTTCCTGCTGAGATTTTCCCTTCTACTCTTTCGGCACGTACTGGCTCGATGATTACCACTTTGTTGTCAACTAGAAGTTCTTGAAACGAATACTGTTTGAGATATTGCATGAGTCCATCGAACGCAACGTCCCTGTTCACGCTGCCAAACATATTTTTACTGAACATATCGGATTTAATTATTTTATATCGTATATGATTAAATTCCGCGCCATCCTGGCACTCGATCGAATCAACGCAGCTCGATGACCTCATGAGATTCGTGTGATTGTTCGCTTTCCCGTTTGCATCATTTAATTTTGACTGTTTGGAAAATTTATCATCAACCGTCTCTGTCTCTACTCCATCGTCCATGGATTGTCGTCTAGTGTCGCTGCCAATTTCCGATCCTAAACCAAGATCAGAACTTTCGGACCTGGCCTCGAAGCCCAGGCTACCCTTAACCACGCTACACGCCTTGCCGAACATGTTCGAAGTCTCCTTAATGATTCTTCCGAGTTTACCATCGTTTCGCTTCGTCTTCTCGCTTCGTTGCAGCACGTTCCTCTCCTTCTTTTCCTCTGCTTTCTTCTTCTGCAACTTCTCTTTTTCCTTGTTTTCCTTTTCCTCTTCCTCTTCTTCCTCCTCTTCCTCCTCTTCCTCCTCTTGCTGTTCTTGCTGTTCCTGACCCTTCGAGTAGTCGCAATTTAACGGCAGCTCGGGCAAATCTTTTCTCCTCCATTGATGGGATCCTGTTGTCTCGCGCCCCTCGGCAGTGCCTATTGCATCGACCGAGTGATGCTTCTGTTTGGTCACAGCGTTGTCAATAATTTTGAGGACTTGTGGTCGTCGCGACATGTCTCCGTCTGGCTCTTCCGAGTCTGATATCCAAATCGACTTGAAATCCTCGGCTATCTCAGTTTCTTCAGGCTTGTTGCGCAGCGACGGCGATTTCAGCCGCGTAACACACGCGGCAGCAGATCCTTCTTCGTGGCAAATAACAACAACGGCGGTACTACTAGCAGGAGAACAGTCCTCGACCGGTACCCTCCTCGATTGGTCTCTCTCAGCCTTTGAACATTCTCCTTGTATTTCACTCCGGAGTGCGCATCTGTTTATTTGAAATCGCTTCCGTGACTCTGTCTCTGTTTCTAGGGGCTTCCTATTCCCGTCTCCGTCTTCTTCGCGCTCTTCCAACTTGCCGCAGTGTCGTTGTATTCTATGCTCTTCCGCGTCGGCTGTTCTTCTGATCTCGTCTTCTACCGCCCTACCTTCGTTCTCGTTCGTAATACTACTGATGCTCTTGTTCGTATTGTTGCTCCTCCTATTAATGCTGGCAATGGCGGTGCTGGTACCGTCGATGCTTCTGACTGCTGTGCCAGGTACTATTTCGTCGTATTCAAGACGAACCTTCGTGAGAGGTAGAAGATTAAGCACGTCGAAGTACTCGAGCTCGCTGTCGTCCTCGAAGAGAATACTGTCGAGACTCCTGTGCTCCTTGCGCCTCCGCTTCACCTGTACAGAGGTAAGAGAGCAAAGGACTGGCGCGCGCGAGAGACGGTGATTGACAATGAGTGAGTGCGAGTGAGAGTGAAAGAGAGGAATACACGCGTAGAACGGAAGAACGGAAGAACGCAGGCAATACCAAAATGTCAATTGGTAATGAAGGTTGAGAATGAGAATGTCAAGGAATGGAAAACTTGAGTTTCGTACGAACCTGCGTATAGATACAGTCGAGGCTTCTGTTCTCTTCGAGAGGCCAGTCGTCCTCGACGATGTCGACGAGACCCCCGACGCCGTCGAGAACTTGTACGCTGTGGTATCGCCTCAAATGGTCGGGCCAGTCGAGAATATTGAGACGATCGTGATCACGGAAACGTTTTTCCTCTCGAAAGCAAGCGACAGGATTTCGCTCTGGCTTTAAGGACTCCCTCGATCTGTCGGAATTATAGGATTCCGAGAGGTGTTGTTGACTTCTGGACAATCTGAGAATCGAATTAATAGGATTTAACGATGACTGTGATGGATTAACTTACTACCGTTCCTTACCTGTCCTTCAGTGAATTGCGATCTATTAGCTTTGCTCTGGGGATAAGCTGAGCCTTGCGAGGAACGTCGAAAGGCTCCCCTAATCGAAGATGTCGGCACTCCTGTTCCTTTCTCACGTTGTCCTCGCTGATAAGGGCCAAGCTCCTCGTTCTCTTTAAGAGTTTCTTCTGCTCTGCTGTCTCCAAGGATTCACATCCACGTTTGCCATAATGACTGCTGCCAGCAACACCCTCCCTGCCGTCAGCACCGAATATTCGATCACGAGTCTTGCCTCGAGGAGGATTGCCTTATTCATTAGAGTCTACCGCATAAGAGTTTCCGATAAGGTAAGGCGATAATTCAACTATGACACTGATAATTCACCGAAAGGTCGACTCTATTACGAACTGATGAGAGCATTCAAACTATATTTCGATGAAAATATCAACTTATATCGATATAAGCATATCGATGAACCGACCAAAGTGAATGTGGGAGGACGTGGAACTAGCCGCAAAAAAAGGAGAGAAGCCATTATTAATTTGAGCTAGTGTCACCCTATCCTCGTTTTATTTTCCCCATTTGTCTTCCTTCTGTCTCTTGTCTTTATATTCCATTTCACTCTGGAGACGAGAGTAACAAGAGAAAGTACATCAAACACGCCACATCCATCCTGTAAGTAATCTGAAGCGGCAAAGAAAGGACAGCCAACCAATAAGCACATGATAGCTCATAACTCTCATAACGCGGTACCGGACTACCAGCTACGTATCGCCGGATTGCTGTCATGGACATGCAAAACACGAGGCCACAATTTGCTACGCTTTTGTAAACACTCTACGGAGTACAGAAACTGGAACGGCCGTCGAGAAGCAAAAGCCGTGTCTTGTCGCATTGTCTCTGCCGTAGGAGCATGGACGTGGGGACGCGAGAGCTACATGGCAACGACATCACGTACACAGCTTATGTAACTACATCACGAGTTATTGAGATCCGCCGCGTGCATACTTACTCGTCCGGAGAGAGAGTGCGTGTGCGAGTGCGAGTGAGTTTTCCCTCAACGAAGCCTTCTATCTGGTACTGAATTTCCCAATTAATTATAAAAATATGGTTTAGCAGCCTCATTTATCCCTCTATTCTCCGCACAAGCCTTATTGCCTTATTAGTATTAAAAGGGCACAACGTATCCTTTACCTCAAATAGAATGACGACCTTTTCTAGTTGATAAATAATCGCTCAGCACGTGTATGTCTTTTAATGAGTTTACGGTACACGATCTGGTATCCGTTCACCGCGCGACACTGTCCGTCGGCACTAACTAGACAACTAACTAGCAAGCGCAATCTACCGTGAGCGCCGTGACGAATAGAGGAAGACGCGAGGGGATCGAGACGAAGGCCAAACAGAAGGTAGAAGGAGTCACGGCAAAAAGACAAGTAGAAGAAAACCTGCGGGTAACTTTGACGATGCACCTTGACTGATGTTTTCGAACAACGTCATTCACGGAACGCGAGTGTCATTGCTGCTGCTAAATTGATTACGTAATCTGACGTATAAGGCAATTGGCATTGGCACTTGTAGAGTCAACGGCTAATTGTCCGGGACGTCTTCGTCTGTGTTAAGCTTATCCATTAGGACCTCAGGAACTCAACTCTTCTCTTGAATCACAGCGCAAGCGAACGTTTGCTTGTAGTACATTTGCAAGTCTCATTGTCAGTGTTCCGATATGCAGCCGCATGCCGATCACGTCTCCAACGCGGTGCTGACGAACGGAAGTATCGTCGACGGCGGAAATGTGCTCACGGGAGCCGCAGTGCTACGAGAATCCACAAATGCATTTCCACCTTTCCGATTGTTCTTTATCTCAAGTTCCGAACTAATCGAAGGGAAGTGACCGAGGACTTAGATCCCATAGGACATCGATCATCGTTTCTCTGTGGACGTTGCTTATCACGAGATAAAACGTTCACAGTGTGTCAAGGACGCAGCCTTTCAAGCAGAACGGAACTGCGGCGCGCGCGTTTCACCGTCTTCGTCATCTTTTATCTTTTTTAGCCTTTTTATCCTTCACGACCGAATCGTTGTTTCGCGTCGTCTTCGTTGCCGATGAACTTTAACAAAATATACGAAGGAAGAAGGCAAACTTGCATCGACATCGTCATCGTAACTCGCTGTGTCTTCGCCGTACACAGCATCTCACACCTAATTGGTTAACCCTTTGCACTCCAAGTGTGCCTCCCAGGCACACTAAAGTTTATACCGATGCTGCGCACCAACTCTCTTATTAGTGTTAGTTTGACTATGGTCTTAATTTTTGTGTACGAAAAATCTACAAGAAAGTCTACCTGATGTGCTTGCCGGTGTCGCCGCCAAATTCCATGGTGACTTGATAGTAAACCATCCTTATGGAAAACATCGTGCACGATACGTCGATCCTCTTAAACGAGATATTTCCCTTGGTAAGAGTTCATACTCTATTCGCACACCTGCACTCTCGCTGTCAAAATTTCTTCTAAAACATTTCAGAACTGCGTTCGAGGCGGCGACGCACATACGTCTGATCGGTAGCACCGAGTCAATGCGGCACTGCGACGTATAGCCGTGCTGAATCCCATGCGCAAACGGATATCCGGCATTTCGTTGTTGTTTTTCTTCCGCCTGCCAGCCTCAATTGTACGGTTCTCATTCTACTTCGTAGGTTATTTCTTTTTCTTCTCGCAAGAGACGTGAAAGTGAAAAGGCTACGAAGAAGTATCGCGAATGACGCGCGACAATACGAGAAGATTAGGACGGAGGCGTGCACGGGTCGCACCTAAGTAATAATGCAGACGCTGAACAGTCCAGTTGGTCAGCATTTCCGGTATACGTTTTTCAGTCGTTAGCCGAGCGAGACTTTCGGCACGCAATGCGAACACGAATCTCATTTTCATGTACAGTAATGTCGACCGACCAACTAGATCACGAGCACTAATAGGCGCTGCCAGCACTATTACCGTTACACGTGAATTCGATAATCTGACAATCCGATTATTACACAGTCGCCGAAAATAGATACGTAGCTTTAAGTTTCTGTATTATCAGACTTCAATAAAGTCTGAAACATAATCATAATCGTATATTTGACTTAACTTACCGGTAACATCTTTGACGTTGCCTTTCGTGAACCCATAAAGCATCACCTAAGCTGTGACTTCCACTGTGTACACCTCCCATAGTATTGTAACTTGATGCTCTTTTTGCACGACAGTAACCCTTTGTATTCTTCTTTATTTCAGTTTCTCTTATCTTCGTTATTTCTCCTTTACCTCGTACATTCTACTCTGCATTTAAGTTTTTCATTTTCCACTGTCTATCGACTCTCTTTTTCGACATCCTTTCTTCCTTTTTTTTTTCTCTCTCTCTCGTAAACGCAGTGCTTGTCGTCTTGATAGTCTTCGCGTGTCGTAGTACCACCAATGTCCGATAGATGGGTTCTACGCGCGGTGTCTTTCTCGCATGCGAGTGTAGCTTCTCCAATGCTCAATAAGAGTGCACAAGTTGATGACAATTTACTTTTATGTGAACCGAGTGTTGTTCCTACGTAAACTTTTTCGAGAGAGGGTCGTGACCATATGGTCGTTGACCCACATGAATAAATTGAAGAAAATATAGTTTGTGGGTGCGCGCTTCTCTTGTGTAATTATCCAGTTTTTTTTGGAATAACACACAAACGTTAAATGGTCACTCGTTTTCTTATATTTCTGTGATTCTTAACAGTAATCCTATTTGTATAATTCGTTTTCTCGTTGCGCCCTTCATCTTTAACGAACACCGAGAGAAAGCTCTAGGAACCACTCCCTTCCTTTTTAACTTGCTTTTTTTTTCCGGATGTGAAGATCAAACGTGTAGACACGACGCCGCACTAGCTGAGCCAGATTTCCGCACAAAAGTCGTAGATGCTGGCACGCGTTCAGATAATATTATACCATCGACACCGTCGCTGCGCAAGTTATTAATCGAAGGAGATCGCACTGTGTACTGACGTCTGAAGTCTTCTGAGAGAGTTTCCGCTCGAGAGGACTTCCTTTCCGGCCGTTCCATGCAGGTGTTGCCGACAATAAGGTGCAAGCGTGTTTAACGCGATCGTAGCGGCTAGCTAATTGTCGGATGTTGCCGTTTCATTAAAACAACTGTGCCGCTCCAGACTTAGAGAACCGTTGCCATTGGTGACTCTACGAGGTGGCGCGGCCGGAAAACTGAGGATTGCGTGGGTGGAATTCGTGGCACGCGACCGCGTTTCCGTCGACTTTCGAATTGTTGAAGACACGAGGGATTGTGTTTAAAAACTCGGCCGAGACAACCGCGTGGCTAACGTCGTTTTCACGGAGGAAGTTAGCTTATTAATGAATTGCGCAACTCGGTCACGAAATAGGCACTCCGTTTTTTCGCACCAAATGTGTATAATACCAATGCCGATGAACGACATATGATTACGTGTGAACTCTATATCCCCCCCCCCCCCCCCCCACGTTACTTTGTCCTGTTGTTTTATACTCTCTTTTCCATTTCGGTTTCATCCCGAAGGAGTCACATTATTTGAACTATATGCGAGCAAAGAATTAACTCAGTTTGTTACTTGGTTCCGACCTGCTTAAAGTTCATTTGAGCTTCAGCTTTGTACAGCCTCGATTCCATCTCCTCCCTTCTCATTCCCATCTGGCTAGGACGGGCCACTACTCTTTCTGTCTGTTCTCCACACTCTGATACCTACTTCATATCAATGTCTGCTAACCAGGTTGTGGCCTAGCTCTCGATTACGCGTGCGTCACGCGAGCATTCTCGCGTGAGCGTTGATATTTCTGCCCCCCCACCATCATCACTCGGAACACTTTGACAATGCCTGAATCTATTCGTAATGTTAATATTACACCGGAAATCTCAGGGTCAATTACCTAGTATCTAGCTCATTGAATATTCTGATTTCCTGCGCCAATTCCGGACTGCATGTCAAACGCTGTATTTTATCTTCTAGGTGTGAGCCTGGTTTATCACAAAGGTCTGCCGAGGATTACCGTGCCGTTGCCCTCTCGAAGAGAAAGATGTATCTTCACGCTGAAGCCAATTACGCACACAGTTGGGGACTTCATGACCATGTTGAAGGAAGAAGATCGAGGAATCGATCGAGCAACGGTAACTACTCTAGGTGAGAACAGAAGACTCACGATTTCTTCGACTTACGCAGTACATTCCTCGTGGGACCAACGTGTCCGGCGATTTACGGCCTTTCGGAATCGATTTCTCGCAAATAAGCTTAACGCTAAATATTATGTTATCTCAACATTATCAACTCAAGTTGGACATTATCGCTCAATATCCAGATGGACTGAGAATAGCCGCAAGTAACACGATAGAGTCCTTGATCGAGGACGACTTTAAACTGATTATCAACGACAACGTTTATACGGTCACGCCGCCTCAGCAGTCATCGCGCTCAATGGTAAGAACCCACTGCGAGCTAAGAACGACTTTACCTGTGTATCTATTTGACCTTAAATTTCGATCGACGAAGTGAACTTCGTACATCGTCAATTGGAATTGGACGTGCTGTGCTGCCTTATGCTCTATCCACCGCTTCGAGTGAGGCGACCTAAAGATTTCTACGTCGTCATAGAAGAATTTTCAATTAATGGCCTTGACGTTACTTACAGTCGCATTTTCTATGATTTTTAGGAGACTTTGGAAAAGTTGTCGGACGTGCAGACCTTGGTAGGTCAGCTTTACGAATCTTTGAACGTGCGAGAACATCATGCAGAACTCGAGAGACAAGTGACAGCTCAACTCGAGGACATTAGGCTCGAGTTGGAGCCCCTCGAGCAAGTGAGTTGAAAAAGTAATTTGGTCACTCGCAGTAGGACCGACATATTCTCAGCGTGCACTCCTGTGTTGTGTATCATCTGTCAGCTTCGAGTAAAAACCTTGTCACTGTGCCAATTGTGTCTATCATGAAAATGCTTGTAAATTTGCAGAAACGCTTGGAGCTGGAAATTACCGCTGCGAGACGTGCCAACTTGTCAACGTGGGCTGGACTTGTGATGATGTCCGTCCAATTCGGTGTCCTGGCCAGACTCACCTGGTGGGAATATTCCTGGGACATCATGGAGCCTGTCACATACTTCGTGACTTATGGCACAGCCATGGGTTGCTACATTTACTTTCTTCTAACGAAACAGGTGGGATATTTTAGTCGAATGCAGCAGCGGCATTGCCGTCACGCAATGACGCTTAATCAACCCGTTCGATCGTCTTCAATTTTTAGGAATACGTGTTGCCAGACGTCCTCGATAGGCGTCATCTTCTCGTTCTCCATAAGAAGGCAAAGAAAGTCGGTCTGGACGTCGATCGTTATAACAGATTGAAGGATGAGGCACACGAGCTCGAGACAATCTTGAAGGTAGTGCGAGGCTCACTGTGGTCGCAGAAGAACCTTATAGAGCAGAGACGTCGCGAAAGGAGAAGTTCCAGTAGTTCAAGATCACCGAGTTCATCGCCAAGTCCCAGTCCGAGTTCCGAAAGGAGCATGCTTGGGAAGAAGGCAATTTCGAGTTCGTCAACGCAGTCTCACCCCCTCAATACTGTTATGCATTCATAATAAATGTAGCGATCGAGTTGCTGCCGATACAACTTATTATGACAATGATGACACTGCAATCAGCGTCAAGACGTTGCCGTCCAAGGGCAAGATACCTTCTATCGGTGAAGAGCGAGCTGTAAAACGCGCACCGTTCATACGGAGTTTGTTTCAGGTTGCTTCATTTCAAGCCTCTCGCAGTCCCTCCTCCTTTCCCTATGCAATCAGTCGCGCTCACTGCCGCTCGTCATCAGGCCTCTCTCGCGCCGTCGCCGTTTTCCTCACAGCCTTCATTATTGCTTGAAATTCGTACGTTGCTCATGATTTGTACAATGTCTTATAATAGCATAACCCTTTTTCGAGATCTGTAATTAAATATCCAATGTTTAAAATTGTTAAACTATTCCATTTTTACCAGTCTTTATTATTCAAGACATACGTACATCGAAATTATATAAATAATTAATAATAAGCTCTTCTCTTTAATCACGTGACTATTTAATTCTCATAATCAACTACGAGGAATGGCATTTGACGTCAATCGTTTCTGTTTGTATCTGCACTGTTAGACACT
Source organism: Syrista parreyssii (assembly GCA_030142615.1). Classification (NCBI taxonomy): domain Eukaryota; kingdom Metazoa; phylum Arthropoda; class Insecta; order Hymenoptera; family Cephidae; genus Syrista; species Syrista parreyssii. Next base: position 617,536 of record JARQTG010000022.1, read on the forward strand.
TATGTATATAATACAACATGATTTCTATTGAATAAAACAATATTTATTAACTTTCCGCATCGGCATACTATTAATTAAGAATATCACTGAGACATAACTAAATGTGCAATTTAATTTTATAAGTTTTTAACAAGCAGTAATGGTTGGAATCAGTCGATTCGTCTCTGATCATCTCCTTCGTACTTGTAGATTCTTATTTTCACACGTTCGGGAACGACCCGTTACGAAATTCGTACCACCACGCACCACCGTTCGTGGGGTGGTGTATCCAGCTTCCATCCGTAAGGAGTGCCAAGGTCCAGCTTTTGTGGCAGAAGGGATCGAGGGAAAGTACAGGACCGGCGGCGAAACCACGAGGCCTCAGCCGGCATAAAATCCTATGTCAAAGAAGTGAAGCTACGGGGAGGCTGGTCCGTCGAACGTTAATCTTCTTCCATTTTCCAGTGTTGTAGTGCAGTGCGAGAGTGCGGTGGCGTATAAAACGCTATGCGACGCGGCAATGCCCTCGTGGAGCCAGGGACGTGGCATTGCCGAAGGATCCAAGGGTGACACGGTCGTCCGCACCTTTAGTTTTAAAATGAGTTCTGGGATAGAGATTCGAGTCGCGAGAACCTTTCCAGGCCTTTCCAAGGTCTGTCCCTAATACGACGTTGCTACCAAATCGCGATCCTACTAATTGTAAGTCTCACTGGAGAGGGATCTTTCCCTCTCAGGGAGTCAGTGCTGTGACCTCGGCAGCTTCAATGCCTGGGTACTCGCGTATCGACGCTCGCAAGATTTCCGCAAGTAAAATCATCTGTTAAACATTTATATCAACATCAAACACAATGTTCGTTGTAAATAATTACATTTATTCCTTTATCAATTGTACAATATATAATAACAAGGTAGACTCAATACAGAATGTGTTCTATATATCGTGTACTATTTAAAACGATTAGTATGTAAGTGTTTGTAAGAATATAAAGCGGATGTAATTTATTGGTCACGGTAACATTAAGGTTTCTTCTTATTAATTGCTTTTTTCTAATTGCGTTACATATTTTCATTTTCAGCGCGTTGGATAACATCTTTTCTTAATTCATTAATTAATCACGTATCTCGTGTGATTTGTGTGAATAAGGCCACATATAGTTTGTCGTATGCACTCTTTTTGTCCCGTATTTTGTGTGTGTGTGTGTGCGCGCGCGCGCGCGCGTGTGCGTGTGTGTGCGTGTGCGTGTGCGTGTGTGTGTGTGTGTGTGTGTGTGTGTCTGCGTGCTCGTGTACGATTTCATGTGTGTGTATGAATGAGTGCGTGAATATATATTAAAGATCGAGTGTAAATCATGATTCGGCGAGTGATTATCAAGATGAGTTACTCTTCCATAAAGAGCAGAAATTCTGGAAGATGCCCATCGAATCGCACGATCAAAAGTTGATAGGTACAGGACCATGCCAACGTCGTATCTCTAAATTTGTTATCTCATAATTGACGCCGGCACATCTACTTTATTGAATACAGACCAATAGAGAGAAAAAGAGAAGAAAGAGACGGATAGAGAGAGAGAGAGAGAGAGAGAGAGAGAGAGAGAGAGAGAGAGAGAGAGAGAGAGAGAGAGAGAGAGAATCAGTTAAATAAAAATAAAATATATGCATATAGAACTTTGTTTAAATATATACTATAGTCAATCCGTGGGTAAAATTGTTTTTTTTTTTGACAGATGGAAAGCAAGGCAAGCCTTAGCAATTGACACGCGGTATTTCATAAAGTTACTAAAGTATATGTAAAAAGAGAAGAATAGAATACATTTCAGTGCAAAACCATGCACATGCATAGTTTGTAACATACATTTTATGCAGAACCAAGTGTGCCTTGCTAGTGGTTTCACTGTCTTCAAGCTGTCAAAAAACCACACTTTACTCGTGGACCGACTAACATCATAACCCACTGTCGCAACGAATATTATCGAAACGGTCGATGCCGAGTTATTGACTCTTGGCGTATTGTAAGGCATTATTTTAATTATAAGGCATTCGCGTTGTTTTGATCGACTGACATTTTACCATGAGATTTTGAGAAGTATCGCACCCAACAGGCGATAAATCACATCATTATTGGTTAGAATTTGTAATGTCGTATAGGTAATTACAGTACGATTGGCAGTTACTTGATACCGTAGACTCTGCCGCACATTGTAAAACCGCAAGTAATTCCTAGAAAGCTGCTCGGATACAGATTGACGTTCGAGCTAATATGAGATTAAAGAAAAATTAAAACTATCGTTACCACACTTGGATGCAGGTAAGTGTGTCTCCTCGCAATTTTCGCAGGTCTGGTGTGAATGATGGTGTCCTTCGTTTAAGTGGTTGACTGAACAAGGACGAGGACGAGGACGAGGGCAAGGGCTGGTGACGACAAGGCGTATCTCAAAGGGCATAAAACGATAGCGAGGACATGCGTTGCTCCTGGGCTCGAGGTTGTGTCGCTCCAGCCAAGTACCTTTGATCCTTCCTTCCTTCTTCTTACATGAGTTTCTGCTTAGCGCACTCGGGACAAATGATGTCGTCGCCGTCGGTAATGAAGCCACGACCGACCAAGGAAGTCCTGCATCCCGCGCAGATAAAGCAGTCGTTGTGCCAGTGTCTATCCTCGAAGGATATGAATCGCGTGCCGCCAATACCTAGAGCATCGTCATTCTTGAGGTTTACAATGCTGCCACGCAATTGACTTGGAAGTCAATTGGACTGTGAGCACTTGAGTGTCGTCAGCAGGCGAGAAGCAAAAGGGAGCTTACCGGTGATCGGCTTGGTACAGGCGGTGCACCTCTTGGCGAAGAGTTCCCCGAAGCAGTCGGCACAGTAGGGCTTCTCGTCGCGCGAGGTAAATCGTTGACCAGCCAAGGAGGTGCTGCAGTTGCTGCAGGTGAAGCAGTCTCTGTGCCAGGGCTCGTTTTTGTAAGTGACGCCGCCACTGGTGATGATCTGGAAAGACAAAGATGGCTCACGACTCTCCGCCGGTTCTATCGGAGATTATAATTAGCAAGCTACGGGCTCCTACCTTGTTGCATTTCACGCAGCGGGTTGCGAACTTGTCCTCGTAACATCCGGCGCAATAAATTTCCTGTTCGCGCGGAATGAAGCTCTTCGTTCCAATGGGATTCTTGCAGACGACACAGCAGAAACACTTCTCATGCCACTGCCTCGTCTTGTACTCCATCTTCTTGGTACCTGCCGACACATAAACACACTCCAATGCTTCTGATTCCTTAAATTCCTCTTGCGTCTTGTCATCGCTTCTCCCACGTGATTCCCGCAATACGGGCTCTTCTTAAAACTTTTGCCCAAGTTCCTTAACCATCAGTCTTGTCGTTCGAGAACGAACAGAGCGCATCCTCGTTTTCCCTTTGTCCTGTGCGTCCCGTCGGCTGTATGGCCTGGGCCGTTATCTCTAGAAAGCAGTGAGTCTCGTACCATTCGGTACTGGCTGAAAATTCGTGATTCGCGCAACTGAACGAGGCGATGATTCACAGGTAGAATCCGCAATGCGGCATCAAAATACTCCACATTTGACTATATAACCGTTTTGTATAAATTGACTTTGCGACCACAAACAAATTGCGAGACATTTCTTTTACGAATCCGAATGTTCGTGTTACTGAATGCGACAGCCGTGGAAACGCATATGGGAAAGAAATATCTTTGAAGTTCGAAATTAGATGCTCTATGGTTCGATGATTTGGCATTGTCGTAAAATTCGAAGAAATTCCCATGTTTGGAGCAGTAGAAACGTGGGAGGACGTCGCTCTCCCTTAACGGGTTATGTTAATCGAATACGTCATGCGTCGGGTAGCCGACTGGATCGCACCTTGCGGACGTACAACTCGCCTATTTAGTATGAGGATGGTAAAGTAAATTAAAGATGTCGAGGACTCTTGTGATATTCTGAATGCAGGTGGCCAAAATGGCGAGGACCACCACCGTGTTATCTCGATTGGAACTAATTGTGGGAAACGTGGAAATTCAAGTGCAAGCAGCCGATGGTCCGGAAGTATAAATAATTAGCCGGTGAGGGAAAATTTCCTAGAAATTCTCGAAATTGACCGGTTACGCGTGACTATGCGAAAGTGGGGAGCCCCTCCTTGCGGAATCGCCTTATCATTGCTTTCGGTTATGTCATTGCCTATTTTAGTGCATGACTGCGCACCCGCCACTCTGACGGATGATCTAATGAGAAGATTGGCTTAAAAGTTGGCACGAAACGACGAAGAAGGAGAAGGATTGGGAACGAGTAGAGTGTCTGTTAGTTGTTCTCTTCGTAGGGATTTTTACTGGCGAGCGTCTTCTCCTCTCGCACACAGATGGTTCTTACGTCCGCTCGAATGACTCAAGAGAGACAAAGTGACGTCACGAGGTCCAAGCTACCTCCGTATATGTATAAAGTGTCGGATGGGCCAAGGTCTCGATGTAGCAATAACTTGACGTATTGCGGCTAAGCAAAAATGACTCGCACGCTGTACAGATCGACGCGTCTTAAACAACGAGATGGATGGGTCGAACCTACGAATCTCGAGAATAAGCGCGCGATTCACGGATAGTCGTGGCACGATGGATGCCATGGAAACAGGTATAGAGGTCGGCTGTCGATAGAGCGAGAAATCGGCGATGGCGTGGAATGGCGTGCAATGGCGCTGAATGGCCTGCAGACATGAAAGTGTACGGCTGGAGTCCACATGAGTCACATCTAAATATATAAGAAAACGTCAAGTAATGTGCGTCTTGACCTACGTGAACGTTCGTGATTCGCAGGGCCATTAGGCGAAATCCTTGATGGCTAAAGACACTCGAGAATGTGGATGTCGAATAATGGTATGACGAGGAGGTTAGGTTAGGTTAGGACGCCATTGGCTGGGCGTCCACAGTTAGCGAGCTTACGGATGCTCAGGTCGGTAATGTTCCTATCCACATAAGGTTATGCGTGGCTCTGCGAGTGCATCAGGCCGAATGCTCATCTAGAGTCAGCAGGTTAGTGGGTTCGTTCTACCTCGGCCCCGATCTGGATGGCTGCGTGCACGTCTGACCTTAGAGGAGCAGGGTTGAGGGAGAGGGGGAATAAAGATAAGAACACATGCTCCATCGATTCACCTGGTTCAGCCATTTTCGGATCGCCCAGTATGCACTCTTTGCCGAGACAACATCGGAACTTGGAATCGCCCTCCATTGGAAACATGCTGAATATCGCGACGTCCTCGTCCTTCTCCTTGGCCCTTTTGATCCTCTCTTCGCCGACAGTCTTCGTCTGAAGATTCAGCCGGTTTGCCAAGCGATCGCTCAGTGCGTCCGTCGCCATCTTTTATGATTGAAACTGAATTTACTGTCTGGCAACACGCCGCTCTTCTAGTCGAGAATAAGATTCAAAGGTTCGTTCTAGTTGCCAGAGGAAGCAATATAGCAATCCGATTCTCGCTGCCGTCGTTCAACACCACTTTACCTAAAAACGCGCAAATTAAGTACACTGGGGCATTTTGCTTTTTCGATCATGGCTTGCCACTTGAATGAGAACTGTCAAGCGAAGAGAACGAGAGCTGGAGGAAACGAAAGCTCCCACGAGCACCTCGTCCGATCGAGATTGAAGACCGATGCGACGAACGCGCCTCTCAAAAGTCGAGTTATCGAAGTGACTTTGATCCGCACTGTTTCTCACTTGGTCAGAGGCGCATCGAACGCGCACGTAACATACCGCAGCCGGGACGGGACGGCGGCGACATATCGCGATAGAATCGTTTTATATCTGCCGGGCGCGACTTGTGCTCCGAGGAGTGACGATCGTCGAGCGACCAATCAAAGATCACGCGAGCATACGGTTGCAGGAAGAAAGAATCGCATAGTCGATTATTGAGCGACATGACACGAGGCTGCCAGCACCATTCGCTATTCCCCCCTTGTATCTCGCAGTAGACAATCGCGCTGCTAGTTTATTACGAACCTCAGGCACTTCAAAAGGCGTTCAGGTTGTCTCGAGTGATAATCTAGTGACCGTAGCCAAACCCAACCGACCAAATCTAATCGATCGAGCTGCCGTGTGCTCGATATTCGCGATAAGCTGGGCGGACTCTATTAATTGGCCAACGTCAAGATTAAAGGTAGCATCTGTAACTGCCCGAGAAAATAACGATAAACACCGACGACAAACTCTTTTGATAAACTCCTGGCGTACTTGATCATTTGTCAACTTGCACTGTAGGCCTCGGTGTTTTTCATGCAAACTCGAACGAAGTTGGCGCTCTGGCTGCAGGTCGAACCACAATGCAATTGCAAAGAGGAACGTTTTATTTCGAAAGATTAGCAAGCAGGATTCTCGTGAAACTATAGGACATGTTGTGCCCTTCGAGAGGGATCCGCGGGATCTGCGTTCAAGTGGCAACGATCGAATAATTGAAAGGCTCAACGATGCCTCGAGGGATCCTTTACCACGTGTCAGTTCGATAATCAATCGGGAGCGAATAGTCTGTCGACTATGAGAAAGAACCGCACGCAAAAGTATAAGGGGAATCGGTATCGGTGCCACGCGATTCGCACGAAGGCTTCCGAGCTACTGAGCCTCAATGTTGCTGCTCTCCTCAATGTTGAACTGAACAGCAACGAGGAACGAGCAGGCGCAATATACAATATTATATGGTGATAAGTCGCGTGTTCTATAGTAATAGGAACTCATTGTGCGACCAGAGGAAGAAGTAGTGGAAGAAGAAGAAGAAGAAGAAGAAGAAGAAGAAAAAGAAGAAGAAGAAGAAGCATTCTCTCTAGCTGCAGGTTCAATTTTCAGCCGGAAGCAGGCAACTTCCCCGAAATCTCCCGAATCGAGAATCAAAAGCCGCTGACCTATTTCTTGCCGCCGAACGAGACCGCAGTGAAAGTCTAACATGGAAGACGGTAATCCTTCAGGTTAGGGAGAGTACCAAGTCCATCCCCGCAATGTTGGATCTTTGACCTTCGCAGTTAAACCACATGACCCACATATCTCGGGCTGCAAGAAATTAATTTTGTTAAACGCTCCCGTCGTAGTCGACTCTTTATTGAGCTTGACTCGTCGGGGCGGTCGAAAGTTTCCTCCGACCTTGCTTAACCTCGCGTGAGCCACACGCGGCGTCATGATAATCCTTTAGCTCTGATCTTGCGCCAACGACGTACGAGGCAAGTACACTTTGAGAAAGTTATTGAGTTACGGCGAAACGGCCGAAAGACCAGTCGACAAAGAGGAAATTAAAATGGCTAGGAAAAGGCGTGTAGGCGTGGAGTGGGCTCCTAAGTACCCTGTAAAATTGCGGGCCGGGCTGGCGTTACTGTTACTGTTCAAGTATGTACGCGTCACGCTCGGATGACAAATCTGCCAACCGAGGTAAGCCGCTAAACTATCGAACACGTGGGCGACGGACGCACAAGGCGTAGGCCATCTTACCTCCTGCCTCTCGTCTTCCACCTTCTCAACATTCAGCACTTATTATCCGATCGACCTTCGGAACCTCAATGAAGTAATCTCGGCTGCCTCGCTGTACCTTCGGGATTCAGAAATCTTTTGCATGCGGATTAAAAACTCGGAACAGTCCGGTAATCCAGCGCATAATTAACTTTTCACGCTATCTCTCGCTGCCTCTTTCTCGTAATGTGCGCGCGCAACAAGCACGCACACGCGCATGGATGGATAGGCGCGATGTGTAGATCTACAGTGTCGCCGAGTGACTGTTCAATTCGAGCACGACGATGCTGTCATTTTATTCCACTTGTTGGGTTTCGAATTTGTACTTTGGAAACTGCCCGTGCGATCGAACCAACAAAGGAAACTTGTTACGTGACAGACTGTGACTGTTGCGTTCAACACGCAGTAATTCTTTCTATTCAATCTGTCCACCTTCGATTCTGCTTTTAAGGCTGCTGTTCAGCAACTCTATGTGTGTGCGCACACGTACGTGGAGCGATGACGTCACGAGCCAGAAAAACTTTACAATAATCTCTCTCTCCATCTTTTACCACTACTCGTCAAAATATTAATTCAGCCACCCTCCGACGTGCGCGCTCGGGAATCCAGGGCATCTTCGCTTGAGCGTATGGAATATCCAAAAACATAGAAAAAATGTAGAAAAATGACGCAAACACGATTGCGACCCAATGGTTATTTCATTGGCCATAAAAGAACTGATTCTTCTTGAGCGGTATTCTCGAAAGCAAGGCTTTTGTGAATTTTGAATCAAGGTGATCCGGCTTCCTTCCCATGTATGGAAAGTGGCTGAACGAATGTTTTGACGCGTCAATGGAAAACCAAGGAGGAAACGTGGTCTTAAAGCTTTTCTCGCTACTGGCGTAATCAGTTGGTTAACGCGTGCAGACGCAGAACAGCTTAGCAGCAAACGTGAATAAATGAAAACTATGCAGAAATTGGGTAAACTGAAGAAATTGCATGTGCACTGGTACGCTCAATTTGTTAAGTCCACCATGCACGATGCTGCCTCCCCCCCCCCCACCCCACCCACCACGCCCCGCTTTAATTTGTATTTTAGAAATTCTGGGACAAAGGGCGGCTTCGAAGTGACGCCGAAGCAAATGCCAGTCGTCGAGAACCGGCAATCCGATTCGGAATGAGACAGTTGGCGGTAATTGTCGAGTGTCTGGCATCGCGGCCTTGACTCGCTTACCTTAACAAGAGGAGGCGGCCGATGCAAGATCCATTTATCGCTGTTACTCGGCGCGTTCTCCTCGGATGCTCTAGTATTCTCAGACTGTCGTGCTATCGCGATTAGGGCTTACAATAGTCGAAAACGTTGAAGTAAACGAATACAGAAGATACAGCTGATTGTCGGAAGCCTTGAGGCTCAGCTTCGCATATAAGAATAAGTCCCGTTTACTGGCCACGTTCTTATCCGTCCTTGTCATACTCGTACGGTCCCAGGCCCACTGACGCAGCCGCAACTACACACTTATACTGCTGAACGAAAGTTTGAACGAAAATTTGAAACGTACCAGCACGGAAGATTTCGCCGCAACCGTCGCAACGGCTGGCAAACTGAGCATCGTAACAGTTGCCGCAATAGATCTTGTCCACCTTACTTCCGAATTGCTTGTCGACCAGGGAGACTCTGCACTTGTTACAGAGGAAGCAAGCTTCGTGCCAGTGCTTATCCTTGTACGAGAGATCCTAAATGAAAAGCATCGAGTCTTAGTTGATTGTCCTTCCACAATAGTCGAGCGATCAAGGGACCTTAGCATAAGTTAAAGATACGAGAATGCATTCGGACGAACATAATGGCGAGAGTGGGAGAACTCATGAACCAGCATAGCAAAGTGCGTAAAACGTTAATGACCGGATGTGAATGCGCGAATCTGCGAATACGAAAGAAGAGGCTGTTACGAAGGCCCCGCTAATATGGTCAGGCTATTTTTAGAAGTGACCGACTTGGCCGACTTGGCCGACTTAGCTAACTTGAATTTTGCGCCTACAAGCTGTTGGTTAAAATCATTGTACTTGTTACTCACTTTCGAATCAATGCCGATAATTTTATTGCACTCTTCGCATGCATTCGCGAAGACGCTCTCGTAACACTTGATGCAATATGGATGTTCGTCTCTGAGGACGTAGCGCTGACCAGTTAGCGACTCGTCGCATTGCCAGCAGCAAAAGTGTCCACTGTGCCAGTCCTTGTTCATTGCCTTCGTGTATTCTCCGCTGAAAATCAACTGAAACAGAAATACGCAATGTCGTCAGGCAAACTAATTAGAACACTGACTTGGGCCTGCTCGTTGGCAGTAGGATGTACATATATGACATATGACGTACGATATATATATAAATATAAATATAAAGAGAGAGAGAGAGAGAGAGAGAGAGAGAGAGAGAGCCAGATGAAGAGTAAACGAGATGCAGATAAAAATGAAATTTTCTCTTTGTCGCAATAACTGCATATGCGCTTTGATAGTCGCGCGGTGGCTCACGGAGTCTCTGAGAAACGTGTGTCACGCGCACTCCTGATTGCGAGTCCTTGTCTTCCTTACTCTGTCAATAAAATATGTACCTTGAGTGAGTGATGTTGTATGTGCTGGCTGAGTATATGTATGCGTTCGATACATTCGTGACTCTAATAAACTCAGTAATTTCGTGAAATTGACGAGTATCGAGTGGAGAGACTCGCCACCACTAAAAAGACGGAGTATACCCGGAGTGCCACGTACTAGGAAACATTCGAGAGTCGACTTTAAGTGCAACCGTTTCCTTGATTTCCCAATGATTCTTCGCTCTGCTAATCGAAAGGCGTGTCTAACGAAAACTCTGTCGTTTTGCGTGAATCTATGCCGAGATGGAAGTCAAGGCAAGTATGTAGACGTATGAGAGGGAATCGGCAGAGGACTCTTCAATCGAAACAATTTGATTGACATACAATTCTCAAGTAAGAGCTGCTCAATTCTCGCAAGTCGACGCGTTCATTCGCATGCACAAAGATGGCACTCAAGGTATGAAAGGGTTACGAAGAGAGGCTTGGCCATTGGGAAAAAGAAAAAAAAAAAAGAAGAGATGGAACGAGGTGAAGCGGGCGACGGAGAATACGGGAGGCGAGGAGAGAGAAAAGAAGAGAAGAGATGCCGGTTTATCGTCAGCCAGCACATACTCTTCGATGGCGTTGTGGTTGTTCTGGGTGCTGTCGACCTCCGTGATGGTAACCTCGGCATTCTGGTCGTGACTCTCCCTACGTTTGGTGGTCTTCTTCACTTTACGAACTTTGCGTTCGGTGGTCGTGTACACTACACTGTCTACATCCGCCATTGTCTCGGGCTATAAGAGAAATCGTCGCGCGAATGTATTTCACGGCTGCGAAAATGCAAAAGTGCAAAAGTGCGAAAGTTACTGAACGCAAGGGAGTCTCGAAAAATCGGAGCTTCGAACCGCCGCGTCCCTTTCGAGTTTGCGAACTGACTGAAATCTAGGATCGGATCCCTGGGCGTCATATCGGGATGCTATTTTCGGCATCCCGACGACTCCAGAAGCACGCGCCCCCTCCTTCGGAACCAGTGCAGTGTGCCGGGTGCAACTTTTATATGCCTATACCTTCGTGATATCTTTCGCGAAACGCACGAAACACACAGCACGCAGCACAAATTCTAATCGTTCCAAGTTATTTTTGGTGATTCAGTTCCATGCACGGTTAGGCATCCTGCTTCGCGCCGATCGGATACTCTCCTTCGGTCTCCTTCAGTCTCCTTCAGTCTTCTCCGTCAGCTTGTAGAGACGCCAGAAAGAAGGGAAGGCCTCTTTGGCCCGACTACATCAGCGACACATGAGAGCTGGAATGCATTGTTTCATACTTTTGAAAGTTGCTTTACGTGAACATGCTGCGCTCCTCCTTTCTATTTTTGTGTCATCGCGCGCATTTCCGTGTTCAGCGCAATAAACTCCGTAAGCTTATCCGAGAGGCAACAACGAGACAGAGAGAGAGAGAGAGAGAGAGAGAGAGAGAGAGAGAGAGAGAACAGGTCGGAATGTGACAGAGAGGGAGAGACTCTGGGCTTCAGAATTGGGCGGCGGTGTAAGAAGCCGCGAGTTTTTCACACATCACCAAAGAAGAGGGCGGAAGACGTCAGGCCGTGTGACGCAGACTGCTTATGCTAGAGCGCGGCCGCGATTACTTGACCGGCTGCCAAACAGGTGGTTCCTGCTTTGCTAAAGAATCGTCAACGGAGGTTCAGAAAAATAGCATTAAGAAATAGAGAGTTCGGTGTCGGGGAGACTGGCTCGGAATTTTTCACACATCACCAATAAAGTATTTACGCGACATGGATAGGAACAGGTCCAAAAGCCAACCCGACGAACCCCCGTTTCATTGAACGACATGTCGCAACGTTCGAATGTTCCAGATGTGAGCGAGGCAAATCCATCTCATGGAAATTCATAATAAACGCAGCGACCGTTAGGAATTCATCGGTTTTCAATCAAACATCAGCTACCTGCTTCCGAAGCATTGAAACTCCAGCGAGTTATTCCTAAGGCTCACGGCTGTCTCAGAAAACATGTTTATAATGCTTGCGCTTACGCGTTGAGAAAAATATTGTCCCTGATTAATTTATACGTTGGAACTTTCTAAAAAATTTGGCTCAGTGCGGTAATTCGATATCACGAAGAGACGCGTTAACAGTAGACTTGTCTCTCTTTTGAAAAGTTGACGCAAATTGGGAGCGCAGATCGTTGCCTTGTCAGTGGTGTAAAAATTCGTAACAATAAAAAAGACGTATAATTTGGAAAAAATGAAAAACAAGGATGCGTACGGTGATATTGCGAACGAGTCAGAGATTGATATTTTGGGCGAAGCAACACTTGGATCGCCCAAGGCCCAAGGCACACGGCACACGGCACACGGCACACGGCACTCGGCACACGGCACCAATGAGAGTAGCGCACAACCCCGCATCTACGCATCTCAAGCATCTTCGCCGCTTCACACCGACACGCAGAAACCGCGTGCAGCCAATGCCCGCCTTTACTCTCGCACAATTGCTCCGACGCTGATTCCTCCCTCCGGCCTGATAACGTCGCTTCCAAAGGGCCGCGGCGCGTCTGAAAATTCTTAACGAAAATTGATAGACACGACGAGCATACATGTAAAAAGTTTCTCGATTACCCAGAATGCTTTGCCCAACTCGCTATTGGCTTGAGAGTACTCGCTCAACTTCCCTGTCGACGATGATCCCCCCGATACAGAGAAGCTGCCCTCCTCGGCATCGAGAAACTCCTCCTCCGTCCCGTCCTCCTTCTTGGGACACTTATGCGTTCGCAAATTATTCGTTACTTCCTCTTCGTTTTCGCTGTCTTCTGCGCCTTCCTCCTCCTCTCTCTCACGAGCATCGTCTTTACATCCGATCCGACGACCTTCCGAAAGTGCAACGTGGCTTTTCACCTCCTCGTAGTCGTTCTCGTTGGCTTCCTCGAAGTGCGACACACTGAGAGACAGTCTCGTGCTTCGCGATTTTTCAAAGGACGGAATCGCGTTGCCCATCCAAACGGCGTTCGTCCAATCAGCGTCCAAGGAGTCGTCCCGCGCTGTCGTCGCTCTCTGATTTCGGCGCTGCCTTTTCAAGGATCTCCAGCACGATTTGTTCCTGCACGTCAGATTCCTTTTACTCTCGGAAAGGGCAAAGCCGATTCCCTCCTCGGAGGCAGAATCGTCCCTCGTGCCTTCGGCATCGAAGCTAGTTTGCACCTCGACCGAGAAGCTCTCTTTGCTATGCGACCTGGAAATATTTGGGCTGAGCGGAGGCGACGTATTCGTCGACTCGTCGCGCATGCAGTCGTAATTGGCCGTTTGCACGGATATGTCGGACTTGCGTCTCTCCGGTTCTCTTAGTCGCCTTGACTTTCTCGTTGACGTCAGGTTCTCGGCAGACTTGCTGACATCGGCGTTTCGAGACTTGAGTCGCGTAGCCTTTCGCAGTATCGTTGTCGACTGTTTAGACGATTTCGAAGACTTGGAAGGTTTGGCAACTCGTATGCGCGACTCGATCAGCAGGGACGCTTGTTCCTCCGGATCCCAGTCGCATGACGAGCCCTGGACCTTTGCGTAGCACATTCGTTCCTCGTTCTCCTCCGATAAATACTTGTGCGCGAAACCCCCGACAGTCGAGGAGCCATGATTCCCGCGCTGGGCCGTCGGAGGCGGAGGGGACGAAGAAGACTGAGAGGATGTAGAGGGTTGCGAGGACAGCGAGGAGGAGCTGAGAGAGCGGTTCGCCAGTGGTAGCTTGTCGAAGGATTCCCTCGTAGGAGCTTCGTTGCCCGATTCGTTCTCGAAAGTGATCCCACGCTCCACGGAGGAATTTGAGGGCGAGCTGGACCTCGAGATATCATCGCCGAGAGCGAACGGTATGGGCGTCGGTATTCGGACGTACTTGTCGACGGCAGGCGAAGCCAGGAGAAGCGGGAGAGGCGAGTCCTCGAGACCGAGGACAGAGTCCGGTCTGGAGTCGTCGAGGACGTAGCCGGTGCTGCAGTCCGAAAGGGTCCCATCGTCAAAGTGTTCGTCGAGGGAACGTAGCTCGCTCTTCACTCTCAAGCTGTACTCGTGAAGATTTTCAAGCTTGTGCCTGGCGCCCCGCGGCAGTTGGACGTTGCCAGCAACGTGACTGCAACTGCAGAGAGAATTGTGCGAACTTAATTTCTCGTATCTCGAGCCGTGATAAGAGAGACACGGTGCCGCGGGAGGATGGAGCCTGCCGGTGACATCGTCTCCGATCTCCCGCAAGCAGGCAAGAAGCTCGAGCATGCCGACGCATCCTATCAGCACGGAGACCAGCAGCCCCATTATTATACAGATATTATTAGATACGATTGATTTCAATTGCAACTTATACTCTTGCACCTGCGCTCACTCTCTTCCTCCATCGACGACGAAAAAAAAAAGAAATGTGTCACGGCCTCTCGTGGATTGGCGGCTGGCCGAACGAGCGAATGACAATTTCGTCCAACCATGTATTCTCTTCTTGTCTTCGAAGACTCGGAAAGAGCCTGCAGATCCAGCAATTCCGCGGTCTTCGGTCTTCAGCGCGAAAGCATCGCGAGGTCGCGGCCGAAGGGAAGGGAGGACTCTCGTGAGTCGTTCCTCAATCTCTTCTGCGACATCGAAGCTCTCTTCTTCTATTGGCAAAATGAGTAAGCGTGATGGCAGAACGGTTTCCCCGAGTATCTCGGAGAGACACGAATCGCCCGAGATTGGACGGCGACGCCTGTCAGTAGTACGAGGTCACATGGTCGTAGCAACACCAGATTTTACGTGTTCGAGCTGTGCAGCCTGCAGGACGACTATCCCGCGCGTACATCGGGCGCATACGGTAGCACCGATCTTTTATCTTTCAACGAATCCCGAGATGGAGTTATCCATACCGACGGAGCGCCGATAGTACACTGTTTTATTTTATGCGGGCAAACCGAGCTCGGAAACTGTGTTTGTTGGCCGTTATGTCGCTTAGCTTGACGACGAACCCGGCCGAAGGCTAAACTTAGACGCCAAAGTCCCTCGACGCCAAATCGTGTCCTTAATGCACGCTCGGCGATCGATGAGGCCCTGATAATTAAATCAAATGACGATGTTCTTGGCACTTTTGGCGCTCCTGGCGCCCGTCTTCCTCTTGGCAAGGCCACTGGCCCGCATTTTCACTTACGTTCTTAAAATCCTCATTTTCCTGTTCCTTCCTCCTTAGTCTTTTGAGTCAGAACTCCTATCCGCTACATCGGACGTCAAAATAATCAACAAGATTGCGACATCGTGCGCGTCACACCGTGACGACACGAATCTCAAGTCGCTTAGACAATCGCGTCTCCGATGCACAGATTCGACATCACAAAAACCTCCGACAACACGTGCAATCTCTCTCGCTGCTTGAACCTACACGTATAAAGGTTTTATTTAGAGAAACGATACACGCGTCTCATAACATATGTCCTGTCGTGTTCGTCTCCTGTTCGCGATCTACTTAGTCCATAGTTTTTCAAAAGACGGAGAACAAGATTGAGGGAAGACTGCGCCGATACGTCTCTAGTCATAATTTTGCATTTTTTCTTCGCAAGATATCAGTAAGACGCCCTGGGTGTTCTTCCTATATATCTGGTGCACGCCCGGTAAGTGCGCGTACTCTTCGCACTTGCACAAAAGAAGGGTCCGACTGCCAATTGTGCGCACGTCGCAGTCGCGAAAAATTACGGCGCAGTCGCTTCAACATATATAAGCGGATATATGGATGAAAGTGGCTTGCCGAATAGTCTCTTTAGGCCTGTAGGCGTAGAGTTCCCTAACGAGAAGGCGACGAAACAATTCCAAAGTTATTCTCGTCGATGAGCGAGGATTCGCATTGCGCAGTCCAAGTTGCAGGAACTTGCTGCTCTGCGCTCTCATGCGTGTGCTTTGTGGATGTATAAGGCCTGGAAATACTTCCCGAACTGAGATCCTGCGAGCTGACGAAGGTCAGGACGATGCCCATCAACTACGGAGAAGCGCCCGCTGCTTTATACGCTAAGAATGACATTCGATTCCAGCCCGTATACGCGCTGCAAGTGATCGCCTAATCCCCCTTGTGTCCTCCACGTTTGATAAATTTCATTCGATCCAATTTGGACGCGTTTTGCAAATTCACGATTCTGCCGACCTACATTTCTCGCCATTCATCCTCGTATTGCAAGAGCTCTGGCTATTTCTAAATTGTAGCCCAAGTGATTCAGTGTATCGTCGCGACCGTCGCTTTTCTTCATCTGCGGTTGCGTAGCCCGGCTAAGGTTGGCACTCGTGGTTCCGCGTGCAAACGTCTCCACGGTCGGTTGTATTCTTACCTCGTTGCAAGTGTAACGGCCGACTATTGAACCGCGTACAATGCAGTTTGAATATTCGGTGAAATGTCTCCCATAGAGGGAACACGTGGAGGGGGCTTCACTGTGCTTGGACAAACTACTGTCGATTAGACGACGTCTCAAGAAATATCGACTGCCTTGCAAAGCCTCCAATTCTCTGTCGTGTAGCCGAATTACGAATGAAATAGACTTTATGTGTGCTGGTCAAAAGCAGTTAAATCACCGTAATAGGCAACACATGCGTGGGTCTCAATAATCAAATTTCCAGCATACATCATGACGTGCGAGGTTTTCGATTAGTTGACATACTGTACGAGAAGAAAGAAAAGATAAATGGCACTCGCTCTCTCGCATAATGATGTAATCCATGGCTATGGCTAATACATGACAGTATATAACATACAAATCACAGACGAAGCAGTGCCATTCGTTCGCTGTGTGGACGGAGTATTATGCAGCACAAACTGATAATTATCTCTGAAGCCATTATCCACAATTTACGGAGCTGTATTAATTTATGCTCCAAGAGCCTAGCGAGGCGGTAACCGAGCATCGCGGGATGCCAATCGACAGGCGCCCTTCGTTTCCCGTTCACTACGCGTTCGTGTAACGTCCAACAGTTTCACCGCTCGCCAAACAGATGGCGCAACGTGTTCTCTCTCGTTGTCCGAGGCGCTGTTCCGTTGAAAAAGGAATTTGCCAATTACACTCAATGCTGACAGAAACATCATAATTTTAACTAATCGCAATATCCCTCTTACACGGGTCCCACGTCCAGTTAATCTTACAATACATACAATCATACTATGCGTGACAAACGTCCAAGGACAAAAAGAATGCCATTATGCAAGTTCAAGGCCGCTATAATGCTTTCAGTCAAAATACGAGCCTTACTCAAGGAGATTCTATCACCACGCACTAGGCAAACAAAAGTCAGTCGCACTCAGGAATATCAAGTAGCTTGCAATCGTATTTTTGCCTAACTATAATCCAATGACGAATAAAAATGAATTTTTAGACATGTAAATTATTACACGAATGGTTTTAAACGACACAAAGAAATTTGCAATGACACGTTCATTTGACTTCGTTGCATTTGCAATCTTTAAATCTCCTAGAGTTCTCAAATTATAAATCACTCCAAGGCAACAATTTCAATTAAATAATATAAAACATTTATTAAAAAGCACGCAATGTGTGCTGCTATCACGTGCTGATAATCGTCGCGTAGCCTCTACTTCCTGACGTCTTGTGCAGTGTTGGCAAATTTAAACTGACGATGCTTACTTTAATTACTCTACTGTTTCAAAATATATTTATATAATAATCTCTACACTTTAAGGAACATTTTTGCGCTTTTATTATTGCAGTATCGATTTAAAAAAAAAAAGTATAAAAATCGTGAGACTAAACTGCCAGAAATGCTGTTTCTTCGTAAGACGCCTTGTGAAAAATTTGAATTTTCACCTCTTTTAAATTATCAATTTGCCTTTTATCGTGCCTTTGAATTTCGTTGATAATCGTAAAAATAAGAAAAAAGTTTTACTTAAGACGAAGGATGCCGACGTAGATGCCCTAAACGTACGTCATTAACTCTTTACAAAGGAATGCGTATTGCTTCAGTCGAATTATAAACGAAGTCGCCGCAATCGTCTCGGCGTGTCAATACCAACGAGAAGAAGCTCGAGCTTCCGTTTGATTGTCGACTCGTTACAGCCGTGACATTTTGATGGAAAGAATGCGAGAAAATGGACGAAATGTTAGCGACTCCTTTTCACGTGAAAATTGTAAAGGACAGTGTAAGGTTGTCTTGGCCTGGGATTGACAGATTGGAATATCGTAATGCGAAACTGCCAAGATGCACTGACCTCGTCGCAAGCGGCGCATCTGGGCTTCAGCTGTTCCGCGTAGTGTCGTTCACAGTACAGGGCGTCGTCGTGCACGCAGTAAGCCAAGTCGACGAGAAGTTCTCTGCATTGCGTGCACTGAAAACAAGGTGGATGATAGAGGAGACCCAGTTTGCTCGCCGAAACTGCGAGCGTGCCGTAGTTAAGGGGGTTGTGACAGCCACTGCACTCCTGTAAAAATGACAAGATTTTTGGGCACGACGAGTAGAGAGATCGAGTGGGAAATTAGAAGAAAGGCTAGAGAGCTAGAGAGCTAGAGAGCTAGAGAGGTGATGCATGGAAGGCGCGTGGGTCGATATACATATGTACGTATGGACGAGGCTGGGCGCGTCAACGCTAAAAGCTTCCAAAGCGATTGGCACCGAGTAAACATGTGACCTCTTCGATACACAAGCTTAACCCGCTCGGCTTCTAAGTTTAACCAGCCCTATCCAAACAGCGGCAGCACCGTGCACGTGCAGGATGTGAATACATACACGAATATTGACATTCATGGGTAAACCATGTCTTTTCACACTTATCGTGCTTATCGCTCTTGTTACGACTTTCACGAGGACCACGCGAACGCTCCTTTGTCTTATTTGGAGCGATTGCGCGTTCGACTACGCGACGACAGAACGTATTACAGATCGGATTCCGCACAGCGATTCGAATCGATTGAAATTCCGTATGAACCAATGGACGTCGGCGTGCTCCCTAAAACAAATCGTAAATTCCCGTGGTAGCGGAGGAAGGTGTGCCATACGGCGTGGAAGATTATTTGTTTTTGCAGAGGGAAACTTCCGCCGGTAACTCGAGGAAACGCATTGTCTTGGGAGCACTCGAGCCAATAAATTTCGTAACTCGAACGTATCGCACCGGATATTGGTGAGAGTTGGTTATTTGGTACGCGGGTGTTCGGCATGAAATCGTGAAGCGAACGATTGTCTTACGAGGCCTCTCTCGGCGATCTCCTGGACGGTGCCGATGTCCAATGCGATCTCGTTCCTCGCGGCCATGAAGTCATCGGCGCTCGTGGAATGTTGAGGCTCGAGGTGACGACAGTAGGCCCTGGCAAGGTCCTGCTTCGGCAGCTGGATCGCCAATTGACGGTCTCGATATCGCTCGCCGGGGCTTCCCAGTCTCGGCACCATGATCTCCGGCAGCATCGAAAAGTACTCTTCCACCTGAAAGTCATTTAAAATTTGATGCAATTGGTGCAGCCGACCTAACGGTACTGGCTAAAACCGCGACTCTCTCTCTCTCTCGCTTGACGTGCTCGCCACTGCGTCTGAAATGTCGGCTCAAATTTCATTATGCATACATAGAGTATCAATCTGAAGAAAATATATCGCGACGCTCGATTACTGGTGCATCAAGTCGTAAAAGTTTAATGGAGAGTTTATAATACAGCGCTATACTTTGCTGGTTTTGCTACTTCCTCGTTATTCTCCGTTAGTTATGACAAGCTTTTGGAAAATATTGAAGTTGGGCACCAAGCCAACCCCTACGTTCCCAGGTACGGAGATACGTGTCGGACACATCCAACTGACTCGCACGCGTGCTCAGCTTTACGCGCACGTAAGACCGTTCACCTAACCTCTGTCGACTTTGTAAACTTTGTAAGTTCATAATATTCTTTCATGAAAATTGATCAAGCTCTCGATTCTCCAGTGACAGCGTGACGACACCGGGACATCTATCGACAAATGGATGGACATTCTCGGACCTTGTGAGATGGAAGTCCCGGTGGAGCCCAGACCAGGCCCCTGTCCCTCGGGTCGAATGGAACGGGGCCACCGGATGAATCGGCCTTCAAGCCCAGTCTCGCTCTGACGGAAACCCATTCCTCGTGACAGACGTCGTGCGCCTCTCTCGGGCACTTGCAGCTCGTGCAGTTTTTTCTGAAAGCAGAGACAAGGACAATAAGGGAGTGTGCATTGTGACGACAGTCGCCTGTTCATACGGCCGTTCAATGAAACCGTCGACAAAGGGCTGCTCTTAACGTTAAATATTTGTCTGGTACTTTTCATTAAGGCCGGGACGCCTCCAAGGATCCCAATAAAGCGTTATATTGCCATTGGAGGGATAGCATGCGCGCGTTCACGATAAACTGGCCTAAGGTTGGCCAGTCGTCCAATCGGCTTTTCGCTCCTATCCGTACGGTGCTCATCGCGAATGCCATAATCGTCCGATAGTCGGGATGCACTTAGCGCCGACATTTCAATCCGGTCTTTGCGCGTCCTGCCGAATCTCCGGTCTGATGCCGAACCAAGGTCAACGCTCAAGGTTCCTCTAAATATATCAGGTCACGAGCCTAAAGGCTGCCATCCGCTGGGATGGAAGCTGCGCTATTCTGCTGTCAGCGGAGTCGGCGAGCTATAGCTTTGTCGCAGCAAAGGCTCGGCGGCGCGCTCCGTGGTAGATCGCAGCCTCCAAGAGAATTCTATTCCTGCTCGGCGGGCAGAGTCTTGCAGTCTAAGCGAAGCCGAGAGTCTTGGCGTCGGACGACCGGCCATTGCCTTTTCTTCGCAGTTGCGAAGCACGTTTCGCACGTCATTCCATGTTTCGTGAAAGCACTGGGGTCAGGATTTCAGATTAAAGGAAACTCTTACAAAATTGAGTTTATAGCGCGAGAGATATTAACGCTGCCCACGCGAACGTACCGTTGAAATAGTCTCTCGATTAATGCATCTCATCGCCGATCGTTCTGTTCGCTCCCAACGAGAAATCAAAGCGCGCTCTGAATTCCGCCCGGATATCTCGGATGACTCGAGGATAAATCGCAAGAGTAAGAGATAAATCGTTCAAGGCCAAATCGAACTAGACAGATTCACGTCACAAGATGGCGACTATTAAGATTTTTTCATACACGTGCAGTTCTTACGCGCGTTACGGAGGAAGTGACTTTTCGCCGCTGGTGCGCGCGCGTGCGAGCCTTTTTTTTTTTTTTTTTTTTCTCGATACTCCAGCCCACGAGGACAATTCGAGTGCAATGCGCGGGACACACTCGCACGTATAGTATCGTATGGACAAGCACCTTGGGTTTCGCAAGGGGACCAATAACTGTGAATTAGCGATTTACCTAACGATCAGCTCGAATAGTTCAAACTGGTCAAAGACCTTGCAGTAGAGATGAAGAACCCTGACGCAGGCCCACTTCATACCCGGCCACGGCGCCAGACTCAAGTCGAGGCCATCCTCGAGCGGACACCTGCCAATGGCGAAGACTCGCTCGAGCTCGGCTCCGCTTATCGTGGGAAATCGATATTTTCGATCGAGCATTGGATTTCGTCGAGGCGTTGCTCGTGCGCCGTCAGTTACGTTTCCAGAATCCACGAGGTTAACGAGAGCAGCGAGTCCTCTCTTAAATTCAGCCCCGGAGAGAGTCGGGTGCCTCTCGTATCTCTCGCGCCTCTCGAAGGACGCGCCACCTTTGCGGAAAAAGTCTTTCTCCGGTACGGAGGGACACCGGGACCGCATCTCCCTGTTGCTCTCGCGTGTCTCTCGCGTGTCCAAGGAAAGACTCGCCCGACCCATCACCGATTCCTTCCTCTTCTTCGGTTGCGGGATCTTTACGCGAATTCCCTGAGGCTCCGCTCCGGGCGACGTCACGCACGAAACTCGCACTTCCATCTTCGAGCTCTCCTGCGTCGGTCCCTTGGGACTCATCCTGTCAGCGAATTCACTGATTGTGAGCCAACCTATCAATATCGTAGTAACGATGACGAAGATGGCCCTGAAGCCGCGCTGCCGTCCCTTCCGATCGTCTAGGCCTCCCCCCGATCCCGTCGCCTCGCCGCGTTCACTGCCTTCTCGTTGGCGCTCAGTGCATTCGTCCTCGCAGCACTCATATTGGCAGGCAGCATTGGAACGTCGCCGCGTGAACGAGCTCGCGTTCCTGTCACGGGCCTCCTACGAGACGTCCGGAGGGCGGCCGAGGCGACAGGGCAGCGAAGGCTGGAGAAGCACGGAAGGCGCGAGCGCGTGGTGCGCGTCGCAAACCGCGTGCAGTTTATAAATTTACATTCGCTCCTCTGACCATCGGCCGAATTAAGGCACCGTTTGTTTAACTTCACTCAGCGGGGCCTTTATGAATCGATCACACCTCGCAGGCTATCCGCATGGCGCGGCCATCTTCATTTATTTTTATTGGGAAATCATATGGGGCTTTACGATAATAAAGATTATTTATATTTCAAAGTTAGAACGATATCGAGCTTTTGAATTTTTACGCTTTCTTCATCAAGACTCGGGAAACACGACTTTTATTTGAGTGTCACTGTCACTGTCACTGTCACTGTCACTGTCACTGTCACTATCACTGTCACCAGCAACGGCACCATCGGCGGCACTGAAATCTAAATCGCATTCGTGCAAGGCATTCCGTAAGGTTATGGGACTCTGGATAGGAAAAAACAAAAAAAAAAAAGGGAAAAACAAAAAAGAGGAAGAAAAGAAACGATGGGTCAAACGAAGAGAGGCACATACGATTGGAAGGCACAGGAGGAACTATGCCGAGCCACCCCTACGCGACTCTATGTTGGGATCTGTGCCAACGCTAGAGCTAATAGAAACGGAGTGCCGTACGCTGTAGTCGCCAAACGATACGGATAAACCTGACGATGAGATTGGAGATAAAGAGGAAGAAACGGCGTTCACCACTTTCTTAGTGCAATCGCTTCGACTGAAAGGTAACAATGTTGGCTGAAAATCTTGGCTGTGTCTCATGGAAGCCCTATGGAACCCTGGACGACGTCGATCCGGTATCAGCTGTCCTAATCGCTCGACCGCGATCATTCTCGATTGGTCGATCGTACGATCGCTTACCCTTCGTTACCCTTCGAACCGTACAGCGTGTCTCTGCTGTCCAAAGAGACCGTGCGACTTCTAACGAATGCTAACCCATCCGCTTGGCGGGCAATACATCAGAGGCTTCGGCTAATGGCTATTAATTAGATAAGCGTTTGCTATATCAGTAGCATGTAATGGTCACCGTTTAAAATAGCCATGGATAAAGCGCCATTTCAAGATACTCTATTTGCGTCCGTCGTGCAAGTCGCTTCATTCGTAAATACGTAGGAGCCACAAGTGCGAAATCGCTGAGCGATCGAAAATGAATTTCAGCAGGCGCAACTACGGACCGATTTGGCACGTACGTTAAATTTAAATCAAACCCGAACAGACCTCTGACGTTACGCACGAGGCGTTCCGCGGAGGGTGCAGAGTGTCGAACAGTGCGGAAAGCCGATATACCGGTAGAGGGAGCGCGTTTCGCGCGGCAACACAAACAAACGCGATGACGCGATCGAAGCCCCTCGTGTTTCTTACGGCCAAACCAGACGCGATAATGCAAAATTGAGTAGGGCGTATCCGGCTACTGGTAACCTTGTGATCTTGCAATCGTGCAGTCCAAGTGCGATCGGCGGATTATCGATTGCGTGACGCTTGCGAGAAAATTATCACGTAGGGAAAAAGGATCCGTGCCGTTGGAGAGACGAGTCTGCGAGCGCAGAGGAAGGTGCGGGGCCACCCGACAATCCGACTGGAACGTTGGACTTTGACGTCGAGCGAAGAGGAAGAAAAGTGTCTTTCGCTCTGGGCCGAAGAATATAACAATGTTAAGTAATATGCGAAAATTGAAGTGCCTGTCGTCACGGGTGACGCTATCAGCCGACGAAGCTTTACGCGCCGTGAATCGAAAAATAAAGGTGCCATATATCAGTGTGGATTCGTTATTACAGATTGGTAGATATGCATGCACACCGCGGACGACCTGCATCATGTGGCGCACGCGACACATGCAATCGACAACATTATTCATAGACGCACGTGGGACGTCTCCGTCCTGTCACAGAGGCTCACTGCTATCACGATCCTCAGGAGGAGTTTCGACATTGCACTTGCATTGGACCACTTTCGGACGCATTCAGCATCGACAAACTATGAGCTTTTCACTCACCGAACGAAACTTTTGAATTTTCGTTTTTGATCTTGTCGAGGACAAGCGGAGGGATGGAAGGATACTAAGATTTTGACTCAAGACACTTTACGCATAGCTAGCTATACGTCGATAGGAATATGTAGTAGCGGACGACTGCGAGTTGATCGGCTAATCGTACAGACGAGAACTCACGACGATTGCACCACGTGTTCAGGTCGGAATTACTTCGATTAGAAGAATCGTTCCGAAATCAAACACGAATTCGATTATGACGCCACGATAAGACGCGCGACGAGGTACGCGCCAAAGAGTGCATCCGCAAAAGAAGCATACTTCAAACTGGCGCCACGAGGTTCCACGGCGACGTAGGTAGGTGGCTGCCTATACAGGGAACACCGGGTGGCCAAGAAACATGGAGGAGGCGCAGGCGCGCAACTGGTGTCATCGAAAGCTCTTGGAAAAGCAGCCAGCTAGTCAGTTAGTCAGTTAGTCAGTCAGTCAGTCAGTCAGTCAGTCAGTCAGTCAGTCAGTCAGTCAGTCAGTCAGTCAGTCAGTCAGTCAGTCAGCCAGCGGTTAGTCATCCGACTGGCCGGGCAACCGCAATCCTAGACTCCCTTCTCTGGCTGGCGATCCCCCTCTGACAGTCCAGTAGGTCCGCTGCTCTCTTGCAGGCATCGAAATAATGCTTTTCATATAGCTGCTATAGTTATCGTTTGTTTTTCTTGGCAACTCGCGCGCCCCGTTATCGCGTGCTCTTCGAGTTTCTTCAGTTTGAACTTTGGCGAGAGAGCGAACGCAGGAGAGCGCAGGAAAATGCAAACCCAAAGAAAGTCTGGCTGTCGACCGAATCGTGGCGCGTATATTTCGATCGCCTCACGCGCTTTATTCCATTTAACGAGTATTCCATTGGACGAGTACGGCGTCCGAGGTGGTAGACGACGCTCGAAGAGTCAGTACGTGGACGTGACGCCGCTTGGTCTTATGGCAATGCAGCGACGAGTCACGCATAAATGTCAAAAGTCAGTGTTTCACCAAGATCCATAATACTAACTCCAGTTTGCATAGTTGAAACAAGATGGCGCACGTTTCCACGGGTTTGTTCATTCTCTCGGGAGTTCAGTTCTTACTCGAGAGAAACGACAGCGCGGATTGAGCGGACGACAGTCGCATTGTGTCACTGTTGAGACTCGAGGGAATCACGAAACGATCAACGAAGTATACGGCCTCTTTGTTCCGAGAATAGAATTAAGTAGTAGACGACGCGATGGGACCGTCGCTCGGCCGCCGCGTGCTTTCCTTACGCCGGGGGAATCGGGCGGTTGCGTAATTCAATTGTCTGGAACGAGCGCCGGATGAGCACCTCTCGTTACGCAACGGTTGGTTATTGGTGATGAGGAGGCTGGAATAATGCGATTTCCCTGATGTCGGCATCGTAAGCACCATTAATCTTGGCAGCCCTAACCTGACGCGACGAGGTCACCGAAAGAATCTCTGTCAGAGACGGACGACAATGCCGTCTCGTAGCAAATTACGTCGAGTCACCCGACCCTTGCGATGATTCATCGCAAGTAAAATGATTGTGATATGCGTTACGGTTATTATCGCTTAGCTGGTTATCGCTCGACTATACGAGCCATACGCAGCAGTGTTGACCCTTCAAAATATTTCTCTTAGCGGCCCTTAATTTCGAATGGTCGCAAGCTCCCGCAGAAATCGCAGTGGGTCCTTACGTGTCGCAAGATGCATCCTTCTTGCGTGTCTCCCTGCACGCCATGGCGAACTGTCGTCTCTCGTTCTTCGTTGTCCCTATGACGTCTCCCGCGTCTTTCTCTCCAGGCCCATGTCGATCGTGAGCAGCGCAGCCAGGAAGAAGTTGCGACGGAGATGGCAACGCGGCTGCTAGTCTTGGAGTCCGAGCCGCCGGAAGAGTGGAAGGAGGAAGGGACGGAGATGAGTGCGAGAAAGAGGTTGTCGGCGTGGCAGCGATTAAGGCTAAGCCTGAGGCTGCTACAGCGGAAGAGGCGGACTGAGCCACCCCCCCTCCAAATTGAAGGAGCAACCGTCTGCCTGCTCGTCTCTTAATCGCGTAATTGCGCTCTCGCGATGGGAAGCGCGGCGTTTTGTTTTTCAATTCCGCCAATTCCGCGACAGACAGTCGATCGTCCAAGACCATCTTTTGATGCCGCTTGACGGTGATACCGTTGCGTAGGCAGTTCGTGATCAGCCGTAATACGAGCTCAGTGTCGGACTGCAGTGGGATTGAGAAACAGAAAAGCCTGTATTGCTATCTTCCTGCTGGGTTCCAACTGACGTCATCCAACGGGAGAGCTAGCAGACTCCGCCGTGACGCTGCTGGCGGCGACGGGAAAATGGGCTTCTTGAGGATCCGTTTCAATCGAGCGTCGCAATGTACAAATACAGCACGCGCTACGAGTTCCGGTTTCGGGCAATATTTCACTTCGTTTTTCTTGCACGCGGCACGAGTCGACTCGGTGCAGTTTCATTGGGAAAATCGATTGCTCTCATTGCTCTCATTGCTCTCTCTTCTCTCCGATTACGCGACACGTACAATTTTGTCCGATCGTAACTACGATCGTTATTCCATTGGATTTGGTTCGCTCTTACGCGCGACAGCATGCACCGGAGCTCCTCCTTTTAAGGCTCCGCGTCTTTCGCGTTCGAGATTTCATGCGACTGTCGCGCGACGCGGTCGCTTCACTCGCGAGGTTCCGCGCACAAAGCCCATTACGAAGAGCCGGCCGACTGAAGCTTGACCATACCGATTCAAGTCCAAGTTTCAACTGACGCTCCTTCTATAGTAGCAGAAGAAAGGGAGAAGTGGAAAAGGAGAACGAGGGAGAGAGCGAGAGAGATCTCGTACCCAAGTGGACATATTGTACATACATACATACAATGTATACATATATGGAACATACAGAGTTTGGGAAACATACGGATCACGATATAATTCATATTCCGAGTCGAAATTTTAAGCCTACATTGTACCTCGAGTTTCTGCACGAAGCCTCTTTTCTTTCACTTCGAGTCTAACATCTCGCTTCGAACCTGTAAGTTCTACCTGCTTCGATTTCAACCCATCTCGAACGTCCATGTCCTGCCGAAACGTTGAAAATAAATTTAAAAACTCGTTTATAAACTAATTTTCCAAGCTCTTCTCCTTATACTTTCTCTAGACCGTGTGCTATATGACACGTGTACGTGCAAGACCGTGTTCGGTCGCGGCTTTGCCTCGCGAGCAATTGTCCGAGACAACTTTCTCCAATTGCTTTGCTGATCTGATATATGTATGTATTCGGGGCGGGGGCGGGGGCGGGGGCGGGAGAGAGAGAGAGAGAGAGAGAGAGAGGAAATATTCAAGAGCAAACTCACCGGT
This sequence comes from Syrista parreyssii, assembly GCA_030142615.1. Classification (NCBI taxonomy): domain Eukaryota; kingdom Metazoa; phylum Arthropoda; class Insecta; order Hymenoptera; family Cephidae; genus Syrista; species Syrista parreyssii. The sequence continues at coordinate 645,108 of JARQTG010000022.1, forward strand.
TGCAGTAGCAGACCGGACACCTCGCATCCTCGTTAATTACGCTCGCACGCTTCCAATTGTCCCATTGTCCGGTGCCCATGGCGCGACGCTATCTGAGCCAAACCGAGACGCGAAGCCGTCGGCCGGCGGCCGGCGGACGCGCAATCTTCGATTCGGGCGTCGCCTTATCTTTAACTTGTATTCGTTTCGACAGCATCGGCCAAAGCCGTCAAGTAGTCGATCACGCTCTAAAATTAGCAAACGAACCGCCGATGCGTTCACCTGCGAGGTGACTGTGCACGCGCGCACCTTCGTACGGACAGCGCGCGCTCGCTCGGTAGTTGAAGCCCAATCGACGGACGACCAGTCCTTGGTTAGAATTTCCCATGAGAAACGTGTCGGTGTTACGCGACGGTGCGCGACCGCGAGGCTAAAGCGATATTAGCCCGTGACGCTGCTGCTCGATATTATCGTAAGGCTTCCTGAAAGTGGCATTAAAATTCCAACGATAACACGAACTCTGTTGCGATCCGAAATAAACGAACGTCGAACGGACATTGTCTTACAATTAGAATGCACTCTGGGATACTCGTCTAGCGATTCAACCAAGGCCACGGTTGAGCTCCACATTCCACTCAAACCGATCGGCCTCTCCCCCGTGTTTCCATCTCTCGGTGTCTCGCTGCCGCGTTCTCGAGGAGCCCACACAATAAGCATTCTCCAGTTATGCATTCGCGCTACACGTGGATGGACCGCGGGCTAGCAATGGACGCGACGGCTAAAATACCTATGGAGCAATGTAGGTCGCCTGCCAGGAGAGTCCAGCTCGATGTATCGGGAGGATGAAGATTTCATACTGGCTCGGAGTCGATGGCTGCGTGCGCTGCGTCACCCACGAGCGACGGGAGCACGCGGAATTATAGTCTGGCACGGTTGTGTTACGTCACGACGTCAGATAATCCCACGAACGAGTTATCGAGTTATAAATGTTCGAGCGCACGTATGCGTCTTCCAGGTGCGCAAACTAACCAAGTTTATTGCTGTTCCGGACGACGACTGGCCAGCCAGCCGAGCCAGCCAGCCGAGCCAGCGTGGAGCAAACCGAGGCGCCATGAGCCACGAGCATCCCATTGCTCGTCCATTGGATCGGCGCAGGCCCATCATTGCCCCATCATCGCCCAACATTTGGCAGCTCAGTGCTCGACGTGAAATCCTGCCTTCCCTTAGTCAAGGTTGCACAGCGATGACCTCCGATTTTCCACTTTCCAGACTCGCTAGACTCCTGCAGTCCCGAGGGTCTCGTTGCTATTATGTCGCGTACGAGGGAACGCACGAGAGACAACCAAATGTCACGAACTACCCTTTCCCTCTAGATTCCCTCCTTCGCTCGCTTACTGGGTGGGAGGGAGGGGGGGGGGGCAGGCACTCAACCGGCAAATGCCGGCCTCTCACGCCAACGAGTCCAATTGATATTTTCTGACATTTTTCAGAAATTCATCGGCGAATTCGTTGGAGCTTTCACGGTGTCTCGCAACGTCCAGTTGCGAAATTCACATGAATTAATCCGTAAAACTGCCGATACTTGCTCTCGGGAGAAGAATCGGCTGCTGTTCACTGGTTATTGTATGTACCGCACTGGACTATACTGCGTGTTATACGTGTACATACACTTGACGCCTACATAGGCAAAATCAGATCCACTCAAAGATACTTGGTCATGATCTCATGATTGAGAAGCTGTATTATGCACGCGATTAAGTACGAGGAGAGTGGGCGACCTTTATGCTCGCTCGTATTGACATTCGCAATCAGTATCATCCAGGCACATTCTGTATCGCCAGAGCTTCGCTCTGAGATATTCGCACGTTCGTCCGACCCACGTTGTAAAACTATCTACGAACGCGTGGCCCCACCCTCCCCACATCCTCCAGGAAACTCTCCAGCCTCTCCACTCAGCTTGGACGATACTGAGCACCGCCAAGCCATCAACCTTCCAACCACAAGGCTCGTACACTCTGCTTCTGGTGGCCTCTTACTAACCTGGCAGCTCGAATGGCAAGGCTTTATTACACCAACTTGAAGTCTTGCAGCTTATAGTTTCAAGTATGCAGCGTTGCGCACTTGTACGCAGTATTGCTAGATCCGAGTCGACCCTGCTGACGCCAGGCAAAACAACAACGCAATAGAGAATCTTTTAAAACGGATGTTCCGCTTAAGCCTTCTTCGTAAGAAGTTTCATAATTTTCTGACGCGTAGAAACTCTGCTTGCTGTGTGAAATGGCAAGTGGCGCGTACTCTGTTGGTCTCCGTAGATAACTTGTCAATCACTAAATATTCACAACTTCATAAATTACGACACTAGGTGGCAGCACCGTAATTGTATAACATGACATCGGCTCTCTCTCTCGCCGAGACCACCGCTCTGTGGTATCTCACTGACAATGAATATATTCAAGGGACTCTGTTACCCTAAAATGCATTGCGAGCTGACCTCTCTAACATGAACTGATAACGTAGGCTTCGATTGTTGAGTTTATCGGCAACGTTGATCTTACCTCCAGGGGTGCGGAACAAATCCAGAGCAGGCACCTTCGCACTGCAGACAGGGTTGGCCATTGTCTATGTCGGTTATCCTAACGCCCTGAAACAAAGTGCGTCTAGTCAGATGCGATTAAGATTAAGAAACGTAACAAAAAGGATTCACATGGAAGTGAACGCTTTGACGTCTTGAGAGATTCTGTGCGTTACGTGTCGCATGTTGATAATCGCATGTTGACGTAGCGCACAGAAAGACAGAAAACAAAATGAAACTGGATTTACGTGAAATCAAGTGACATACATAAGTACCATATGCTTAACGATGAATGGTTTTTAATTCGCCGACGTTCCTGCACGAGGACTGCGTAGTTTCACGACACGATTGCGTATCGCGAGACGATAGAATAACTTGACAAGGATCGTTGCGACGGCCAAAAATTGATCGATTCCTTTTCCTTCGGATTTATCAAAGTTAACCGGGTCGGAGCCGGCGGTGAGGCTGAACCGCGTGAGATGTGAAACAAGGTCGCCGAGGACGGATGTGGTCGGGCTACTCACGTGGGTAGGAGGTAAGACGTAGGAGATCGCTCGTCTCTCGACGAGTCTCGACCATAGCCAAATATTGAGTGGAATGCGTAGTCGGCAGGCTGGCTATGTCGTCTCCTCATCTCGCTCGGATGGCTATATTTAGTCAGCTTGAATAAACGATGGCAAACCGATCGCGACTAATTATCATGGTTCGCAACGCGAGGCCCGCGGCCTGGGTCAATGGACCCCCCTCCCCCCTCCCATCATCTCGTTCTCGTCCGTCGAACGTTGGTTCCGTTCGTTTCGACGCCGGTGTCGGAGCGCAACCGTATACCCGTTTTTAAGGTCACGTGTGCCATCGGAGAGAGAAATTCTACATCTGACGTGTTCTACACAGTATAGCGACTCCGTAGGCGTACCGTGACATTTGCCTGACGCGTTGAGTAACCGAGAGTTACGCAGCAAGATTGAATCTTTCCGAGTTCGCGGAAGGAGGACAAGGTGGTGGAGTTGGGAACGGAGGGAAGGATACGACTATACGGCTACGCGATACGTCGCGAGTACATCCATGTATACATAGAGAAAGCAGAAGGGACCGAGAGAGTCGTCGGAGTCGTCGGAATCGTCGTACGTAGCTACGAGAATGCATCGTACCCCATCTTGGTATTCCCAGAGCTTTCTAGAGGGCGTCCTCGGAAGTCCGCCGTTCGTCCCGAAGAAGCCGCGCGTCCATCTTTTCGCGCCGGCCCTTGGATTCCTCGATGAGTTTGGAATTTGAATGAACGTCGCGCTAACGTTACGCTCGGCCGCTCCAGTACCGGCGTCGCGGTATCCGTCGTCACTGGAGAGGACGGCGATGCCGCCCAAGGTATCCGGCCGCATGACGGTCGGCCCGCGTAATTGGGTCCCTCCTGCCGGTGGCTGCTTCCACCCAAGCAAAGTACCACCGACACATTCGTGCCCGAGCCCCTTGCCCGTGCTCTCAAACTTTCCGTGCTCCTTGAGGTACCCGCGAGCGAATTCCCTGTTACTCTCGTGCCAGTCCTTCCTCGCGTCGTCCTCAGGATCCTCCAATGCGGGCTCCCTCGGCGGAGTTAGAGCCCTCGCGTGCCTCGGCAGCCACTTCTGCACTGAACGTGCCGCGTCTAGTTTGCCAGCGCGAGAAACGCGCGCCTTCGTCGACGAGTGCCTCGGCAAGGCCTCCGGATCACGCCTCGGCCCCGCGAGGGTCCCCTCGTATCTTTGCATTCTGACGTCGAACTCCCCCGGGCTGTTCAGCTCGCGCGCGCGTGCTCCTCCCACGAAGAAGGACGATGACGCACCTTCCGGGAGAGGATAATCTTTCTTTCCTACGGCCCCTCGTGAATTCCTCCGAGTCATCGGCGGATCGCTTCGTTTCCGTGAACTCTCATTCCTAATCTCGACAGCTTCCTTCGACTTGCCGCACTCCTTGGCGCGATGCTCTCTATTGGCATTTTTACGTTCTTCACTGTGCCTTCTCGGCAGCGGAGAACACGGATCGGCTTCTCGTCTATTTGAAGTTCGATCAAGCGAGAAAGAGCGAATGTCTTTCTGCGAGTCTCTTCCCTTGTCCTTAAATTTCTCGAACGTAGATATGATCGTCTCGTTGTCACGGGGAGCCGAACTCGACCCCGTGAAACTTTTCTCGTTGTCGTTGCGTCTCAGGGTGCCAAAGTTTACAATTTGACTTTGATGGAAAAGACTTTTGGCCTTCTCACTGTTCGTTTGCTGCTTCTTCGAGTCCTCCGTCTCCTGGAATTCCTTGTTCTTCTTCTTTTTCTTCATCTTCGTCTTGTCCTCGCTCTCATTCCCGTTCGCATTCGCACTCTCGACATGAGAAAATCTGGTTCTCGCGAGACCCGGCGATTCCTCATTCTCTGCCCGATCCCGCGATCGCAACGCTTTAGCCGGCGATGACCTCCTCTCCTGTCTCACCTTCGTTCCACCCTCGCCGTTCGTCGCCTTTGCTGGCCTATTCTTGCTATCGGTTGGCACAGACCTGAAAAGCTCGAATCGCGATTTTCTGCCGTCTTTAGTCTTGGCCTTTGTCAACTTGTTGCAGTCTCCCGAGATGTCCTTGATGTTCCACGTGGCAAAGTGCTCTCTGCTTCGCCGGTACATTAAATCCGCATCTTCCAATTTCTCCTCCTCCGGCACGTAACAGCAATTTTCCGTAAGTTTGTCCGAAGGCGCACGCGCTCTTTCACCCCGAGATTCCACGGTGCAGCCGTGCTTCCCTTTGACCGCTCGACTGGAATCCAACGAACCGTCAGCCCGCGAGTAGACAGTCAAAGTTGTCTTTGGTCCGTCTCGCTCGACTTTGGTCGTGCCACGAAAGCGAGACGTCATCTTGACAGTGAACGGTAATATCGAACGTTTTGGAAAAAATCAGTGATGAGCCAATTATCGAAGGCTGAAGGGAAACTGGCAATCGACGAATTCTGGCCGGCTTCCAATAGGTTCTTCAAGAAAGAACTTGTTGACCAGCCGAACGGGTTTCATGAGATGCGCGCTAGGCATTCGCCGTGAGCCAAGTAGCACTGAACGTCAAAATTGAGTATGTGGTCACACGCGAAGGCGCCACGCAGCTCTCGCGACCGATGACTGACTGTCAAACGAACGTGCCAAGGACAAAGGCGGCGACGCGTCGTTGTTCCGTTTCGCGTTTCCGACTATATGTATATCGTCGCGAGCTCGGATGGCAGTCGTAATTGGCAGATCGCTCCGAAGGAACGCGGCGGCATAATCACTGCTAGTACAAGACTCGGGCCTTCGCCAAGGGAGCCTGCGAAACGTGCACAGGGCAGGAGCTGAGCTCGTTGGATGGATTACGGTTTGCTGGGCGGACGGCCGGGCTTGATGGCTCGTTGCAGGTTTCGTGCAGACTAGTTGATTGACGCGCGGCGAGGCAAGGACGCGACGTTGAAGATGATGGCCGAGCACAGGAGCAGGAAGCAGGAGACAGGAAGAGGCTCGTTCGCTCCTCGTCTCGTGTCTGCCGCTTCACACTGTCGTTGAAAAAGAAATCCCGTCTGCGCGTCTCAATCCGAAAGTGGGCGCGCACGGTACGCTGGAAAGCGAAGAAGCGTGGAAGCGCGGAAGCCAATCCGATGTGTCTCGCTGGAGGAGGCATTGGCCACGATTTCATTGCCGAGACTACACTCCCGTCTACGCTATCGGGCTACAAGCGACTCGCGACAATCTCCGCAGAGCGCGGCGGCTCCACCGCGAACGTGACCTTCGGATTAGCTTTCGCGGATTCGATCACTCGACTTGCGTGATTGCCTCACACATGACATTACACTGTTGACTTCTTTCTCCGTGAGATTCAGCATGCGAACAAATTACATATTGCTTACGTATGAATTGTATAATTCCTTCACACGAGTGGCCACCGCTAGGCCTTCTTCCATTCCACCTCCTCGATTCGGTGCAGATCCCGTCGCAACGGGAAAAGTACAGTAACTGCAGGTCGTTATGCTTATTATAATACGACGCGGCAGCTTCTTTCCCGATCATCATCCGTCATCCGACGCAACTCTGCCATCCCGCGCGCTCTGACGTGTATTCGTGAGACCACGTAGCGCGAAAGACGAGAAGACGAGGGTGTGCACGCTCGTCCAAACGATCAGCATACGATTCACTGTGTGCAGCGTGAAATCACAAAAGCTGCCGGCTGCCGGCCGGCAATCCCATGGATCGTCGTACCGCAGTTGTTCCGCGTACGTGCGAATGATGGAATCAAGGTCGCCGCTCAGGTCCTTTTATCCGCATTCGTTATCGAACGGCCCGGGCACTGCCGATGTGGATTCACGCGGCCAAACGAGGGCCTGCACCGACGTCCCCGCCACGGCGACTTTGACCGACTCGCTTCCACCGAAAGCAGTAGGTCGATCAGGTACGCACCAGCGTACGCGCCAACAAGCACAACGAAAGAACCGCCTTGCGATCGTGTTTACCCGAAATGGTGCCGCTCGTTGTTTGGTCAAAGCCAGCTCAAGCGGCAATACATCGACTCATCGACTCGATTATGAGCGGGGAGAACGACAGGGAAGGCAGTGACAGTCGCGGCCAATGCAACCGAGCAGCGAGCAGTGAGAAATACGCAATTAGCATGCATGGGGCAAAGCAGGTCCTGCACGCGTTAAAGCGACGATGCTTCTCTATGGAAGTCGAGCTCAAAGATGAAGTACGCGCATCGTGTATCCATATGTATAATCGTACACGATCAGTAATGAAGGTGGAGTGCATACGATAAAATAATATCGACACGTAAAATTTCTCTTACGCTACAGTTTGCTCGATGTGCCGGTCAAGTGATTCGGCAGTGTCGGCGCTAAGGCGCAGCAACCGCGTTTTGAGATTTCGTGATTGCGCAGCCGATAAACATTCCATGTCAGCAATCGTCGTGACAGCGTAGTCAGTCGACTGCAGTCCAATGCCGTCAGTCACTCGAGGACGCCACGACGGGCAACGCCGAACAATGCCGGAAAAGGCCAGTCGCGTTCAGATCGCACTCCGGACAATTCCACATTCGAGTCTCAACCAGAGGCCAATTGATTGTAAGGTGGACTAGAATCTCGCTCTTGTAGCCGTCCTAATGATACATTTTACATCATCCTTGAGATAATTGTGCTTTGATCTTGAAACAATTATCTCAAGACAGACCCCTTCGGCTGCCTATTTTTCACGGAGGATTTTAGCAGGAGTCGGTGCTGTAGGGATCTACTACTCGAAGAACTCATAATGGCTGGGTCCCGACCAAAGTCGAACGAGAGCTCAAACATGTTGCGTCTATTAATCTACACGCGTACACGCGTACGCACGCACGCAAAAGACACAAGACACGCAGTTGACCTCTAAACTCAACTCCTCTGGAAGTTGCCACCATCTCTCTCCGTCGTCAGTCAATGACGAAGCAAACTACGTAGCACGTTCGTTTCCGTGGGGTGCAGTTGGACAGGACGGTCGCTGATACCAATACCTTCCCCCAATTGAATGATGGAGCCAATTACAGCTGATTAGGCGCAATCTGACATTGCGCAGCTAAAAGCCAGTCGAATTTTTCGATGTCATTGGACCTCTTGTTAGCGGCCGCCGGACTGCCTCTTTGACACTTTGTTGCAGCGGTACACGCTGTGAAACCGGACGTGCTCTCTCGCTTTAGAATATAGTATGTATGAAGGTAACGACTGACCAGCTGCCAAATGTGACTGATGCATTTCAAACGGGCAGAGAACAACGTTACCGTTATATAACTGACGGGCAGTTAGTTTGACCTGATTCTTTGTGCACGCCGAGTTGTCTAGATGGCATCTTTCTCATACGCCTTTTATCCTCGTGTACTTCTAGTATCGCGTGCGATGCTATCGCGACGGTATAAATAAGTTGAAATGAAGCATAACCAAATGAGGAGGCGAGATTGCGTAGGGCAATGTCTCTCGCGCATGTAGACCTAGAAAACCGGTTGTTCCAACGAGAGAATTGATTAGAGGCGACTCGAGGCTCGGTGCGGCACGCCGGAGGAAATCCGCTGGATCCTCATCGAAGAATGCTACACTCGCACGAACGAATCAGCGAAGCGAATGCGAGGACCTGCGGCTCGGAGGAGACGAAAACTACCATTCCTGGCATCCACCAGTCGATCGATACGCCATCGCTCTGACTTCGATCCGCGCGGTCGGCCGTCCACCGCTTCTGCCGGTGGTGGTGGCGGCTGCACGGAACGCAACGTAATCGAGTCCCTATGCTCGTTTCGTTGAGAGTGACTTTGCACCTGCAACACGATTTCTTTGCAGTCTCAACGACGCTTAGAGCAACCATGTCGCGCCGAAGGTCGCGACGTATGGTCAGCGAGCCAAAGGGAATCCATTCTGGACGGCAGTCTCTACGAGACTCTTCTGGGTGTGGTTGATTATCGCGCCGGCCTCCCACCCTCCCGTCGTCCTGGACGCCCACCAATTTGTTCACTTCGCTGCTACACCTTCTGCACGGCTCGACAGCCTCGTTGCGACCTACGCCACGCCAGGCGGCTACGTTCCCAATTACGTAACAGCTATAGAAACGAGTACCCGCGCGCAACGTTTGCGTTATCGCACCTACCTTCTGCGTGTCTCTGTCTCACATGTCTTTCCTCTCTCGTTTCTCTTCTCTTTCCTCGATCACTCCGTCCAGATATACAATTCTACTCTCCCAGTTCCTACAACTTCCCGCCTTTCGTTCTGTTGGCCTTTTCTGTCCTACTTACTTGTTCCTTTCGTTCCATATTCATCTATCGCAGCAACGGTCAAACAATGCAAAGGTCTCCGCCAAGAGAATCAGACGACTTTAACAAACTGACGACCACAGAGGGCTCCTCGTTGCACGATTGACTTTTGTCCGATTACCTTATCGAAATTGATATACTGTTTCGCGCTGACTCGCGTTATCGCGCGATATACGATCAACTACAGTTCGTTAATGGCAATTTTATGAATGTAAGACGCTCAGACGAAGAAGGAATTTTGCAGGAAGGATGGTCATGGTGTCCTTGATACTGCAGACGCACGTTGAAGATTCAGCGGAAACGCCGAGTGCGATAAAAGGAACCTGAGCAGGAGCTCTGTGATTCGCGAATAAGGCGCTCGATTGGTTTGTCGAAACGTCGAAACGTCGAAACGTCGGTACACAGTGGTAGGCATTCTCAAAACTTTAGTAGCGACCTAAGTGGACGGCAATGACCGTTCTCAGGACTCGATCGCTCGTTCGATGCCAGTAGGAGTGGGGGGGGGGGGGGGGCCGCCCGCGGAGATGTAACCCTATGTGGCTTCGTTCGACTCGAACGACATGCTTATCGACAAAAAGGCAAAGCGTAGATGCAACGGAAGTTTAGCCGGCGCGTGCCGTAGACGCGCGATGTACTTGATTGCCATTGACAAGTAGCATCCTCTCAGTGTAACGTTGCCCTGCGCTAATAATCGAGTGCAAGGTGCGCGCGTCGGGAAATTGATAAAACAGTCGAGAGTCGAAGACAAAGGCGAAGGTCATGACGATGACGGTGAAGGCGCAAAAGACGGTGGGAGAGGTCGACGAGGTCGCTTGTAGATAACGGTCAAATAGGATGGGATTAGCTGGATAAACATATGGGTAGGAAGAGACAGGAAGAACGATGTAAGTAGTCAAAGTCGTTAGCTAATTGTTGGTCAATCTACCGTGGTAGTACACGTGCGACTCGCGAAAGATGCAATGATTATTAGTAATATATGGGAGAAGCGCGATTACGCTGTTCCCTCAATGTGCGCACAATGCATGTACACGGGGCTTATTCGACAGTGTCACACCGCTCAAAGACGCTTCAGCCATAGACGTCGCATGGACAGCACAACTTCAGGTAGTGCGTTTCGCCTGAATAATACCGTATGTATTATAACCCTTTGTGTACAGAAGGGTTAGGGTGGCTTTGATTTTTCTCTTCGAGGCTGCTCGAGGCAGAATCGAGCGGCGGAATTTTCATGTCTGTGCGCCAAGGGTCAAGGGTGTTGTTAGGTGCGCGGGCAATTGTTGAGAAGCTCTGACCTTGAACTTCCTAATGGTGCATTATCTTCAGGTGCGATCCGCTAACGTGCAAGTTAAGTCAAACATTGTGTAGAATAAATGGAAATGTGCCATCCAGATGGACGGATCAGCGTGAGTCACGTCAACGTGCCCTCAAATTCCTCGCAGCAGTCAAAGCGAGGAATAAAATGTTGAAGCGTAGTGAGTCGCCTCCATTATACAACGTCCTTTCATTCAATAACGTTATTTTTATCGATTGCACCAGCGTTAACTGCGATACTGTTAACTCTTATCTTGGTTTGTCGTAGCCGTGCACAGAATTTCGAAATTTCCTGGATTTATTCAACGCCGCGGAGAAATCTTTGGTGTCGCGCACCGACAATGACGGAATTCAAAGCCGAGTCCGTCCGATCTATAATTACGTTTGATAGGATTCGATGTTACTCAGTTATTACGCAAATTCATTTTATTGCTCTTCGTATACTCGACGCGATGTTGAATGACGAGCGGCGAACGCGGCAATCGCCACGCTACGTTGTTGCTCTTTAATCTTCGAACCCATACAGAAGAATATCTTCTCCCGCCAGGCGCATTCTCACAGTCCGTTTAGCGCATCCCAATCGTCACTACAATTGCCAACTATCGGTCATTCGTCACTGAAAATCAAACTACCAATTCTTAAAAGTAAGTCAGTCGTAAGCCCGCACGCGCGGCGCCTTCGACATTATTCTACTTATAACAGAGATTCTGCACTTGCGTCTGGGAAATGTAGTTGCAGCGGCTTAAATCGATTCTTCGTTGACATTAGAACGGCGATTTTGCATTTGACGCAATGTAATTAATGTAAACAAGTCCAAAGACGAAGGAACGTAATGTGAAAGTACGTGACGGAAATACGAAAGATCTCGCAGACCGAGAAAGCTCTCGAGTGCTCCAGAGTGCTCACCTTTGCGTCGAACATATCAACAGGCGTACGATGAACTCCATTCATTTCCAGTGTCATTCGATGTGATCTTCAGAATTTCCAAGGAAGGCTCAGCAACGTATCCGAGGGATCGAGAGTGAGAGGCAGAAGAAGAAGAAGGAGGGGTGAGGGGTGAGGTGTGAGGTGTGAGGGGGGAGAGAGCGAGAGAGCGAAAGAGATAGACAGAGAGCACACTATGGGGTGAGAGGGACTACACCAATGAGCTGCGACCGAACGAGCTGTTCGATGAAAGTCGGTTGAGCGCAGAATGCCAGGTCAGTATTCGCTTCTTGAGATCTCGCGAAGCACAAGTCAAACACGAAACACGTAGCACGTAGAGCACAAAACACGAGTCGCCAATTTGAACGAATAATCGTCCGAAGTATTGGTTCCAATGAAACTTGAAAGAAATCTCACACGAGAAAACACAGGAATGCTGCTTATTGCTGTTGCACAGTGCCTTAAAAAATTGTAATCTCTTCCTCGAAGATGGAAAACTTTGTTCTCCCTGACTTGTTTCGTACCTCGATCGCCTCGGTCACCTCGATTAGTCTGTCCAATGAGCTACCGTTTTTCTTTCTCTCTCTCTTTTTTTTTCTTTTTTTTTTTTCCTCCGGATGTATACGCAGTCGGGCACAATCACTGGACGGCGCTACGTCTAGGGAGAATAAACATACGAAAGTCTCCTCGTGGTAGGTAGTCTTATCGAGAGGGGATGCGATTATTACAACTGATGTTAGAACTCGGATGATGGGCCGCGTCGATAAAAATAAAATGCGAACCGACGATCGAGGATAAGTAATTCAGCGAGTGAACAACGGAGACACGGGAGGAAGTACGTAAGTGAAAAAGAAAATGTATCGAAAGAAGAGACGAAATGAAAGTTTACCGAGAAGAAAGTTTAGATCGCCCGTGCTTCGTAATATTCAAACTCGTCATATTTTCTTGCTGCGAATTTTTATGATTTTTTTTTTTTTTCTTTTTTTTTTCATACGCGACAGATTTTAGCGGCGCGGCTATTACGACTGTCAGAACTGTGTCGCGACTATCGTACAACTTCCCGTAGGATGCTCTATCGCGAAAGTGCGGTGTGACAGAAGCAGATATTCGGACGCGTCATTCGAAATGTAGCTGGTAGTGAGTTAGTTTAGCGTCTTTCGCGCGTGCGCCTGCATTTTATTATTTTCGAGATAAACACGTGGTGTCCTGCACATGAAACTGCCTTTGACGCGAAAAACCATCATTACCTTCTATATCCTACCTTGTCCACTACCGTATCGAGATCTTTCTTAAGCCGGAAGAATGGTATCCTTTTCTAACAGTATAATGTTTCCAAGAACGTCATCCCCATTCAGCTATCACCGGTAGGTACCGTTGCAATTCTTTCAAGACGCCTTAGAGATTTCGCCTCGAGGTTTACCGTGAGTTTGCACGCGAGTCTCTATACAACCGAGCGAAGGAAACGCAGCTACAAAGACCGAGGCGATCGACAGGTTGATGCTTTGTCAGCTTTTCTCTGCGATGATCGAACAGTGATCCGAGTTGGTTTCCTCGCTGGAAACGCACGTGGCACATGATCAGAAAAGATCGAGCCTGAAACTCCTTGGAACTGCGGCTGGAACGTAGCAGCCGGCGTTCGGGCGCTCCGCGTTGCGACTGCGGTCGCGGCTAAAAAGCGATACGATGACCTCATCACCGACTGGCTATGTTCTCTCCTGGCCATGTCACCACTACTAACCATACTGAAAACGTCGAGACTACCTCCTGGAGATTACGATGCCGCTGTTGCCGTACATACATACATATTATTGCCGCGCTCTGTACGCGTCTCTCTCCCTCTTTCTCTCTCTCTCTCTCTCCCCCCCTCTATTTCTCGCCTTATTCTCCAAATTACTTTAGTCTCACGGCGTGTTTAGAATTAAAAAACAAGTACTGCGTACCGTTGTTTCCATCGCCAGAAGAATCCCTTGTGCGTAAGTAAATGCACACCAAGTTTCATGTCTTTCGTGCTTGTCCAGGAAGTCCGAACACCTTATGCTATTGACACAAAGTAGCAGAACCTGATGAACACTCACCTTTATTTAAAGTTGTATATACTATGTATGTTGCACGTCATAAAGGAAGTTGCAGGACTATCCATTCAGGACACTTACGTTTCTTGCAACGTTCTCTACAAAAATATCGTCGATTCCGTGTAATCTTTTCCGGTCCATACTCGATGGCATTGTGACGTGTTATAAAGCCATTGATGACTAAGGGAAATAAATATCAGGCCTCGTGAGATTATCAATAACGATTTTTCTGGAGATCTTGATCCACTCGGTGTGCCATCTTTATTTTTTTCACTATATTTCATTTCTATTCTCTTTCTCGGTGGCCCACTGTACCGAAAAGTCTGATGAAGCGTACCGACTACGTATACCTACCATGTAAAATACGAAAACTATACCAAAGATTCGGCCGTACTTTTCATGCTCTGGTGCATGCCCCCCCCCCCCCTCCTCACCATCCCAATCCGGCCAAGCCACCACCTCGTCGCTTCTCACGCCAACCCGGATCACGTTTAGGATTCATTTAAAATTCTTTCTCGGAATGCTTGCACTTTTTTGCAAGTTTTGTTTTTCTTTACTCGCATGTTCTTACACAAATACGATAATCCAATTTATATATTAATTCGCTATTCGAACGTATATGTATACGTAGACATGTCCTATCGTGCGTACTTGCACCTCGACAAGATGGTTATCCAAAAAGTCTTTGACACATCTCTATGTAAAAGAAAATAAGAAATAGGCTTTTTGACATTTTTTACTCTGTAACTCATACATATATGTGTATATGTATACGGGGTGCGTTCCGAAATGTATTAACAGTACTGCAAAAGTAATTACATCTCTCTCAGATACATATGGATGAATAAGGAGACAGCGCTGGTCGCAGTACTGGCAGTAAATTTTGGAACATATCCACGGTTATTCAGCCCAAACGGGCCACGTGACCGTGGTTTTACCATAAGAATCGAATGGACGCGCTAACCACACGTGGTGCGCTTGGGCCGAATAACTCAATTTATCATACGTAATACGTTGCTCTAGAATTATAATACTTGGCGGTACGATTTTCAGTAAATTGTACGCGATACGTCATGAGCGACTACGGTGTACACATATGTATGCCGATACGCGCATGAGTCAAAAAGTTGTCACGGCGAAACGCAGCTCAGTCACACGTAGCCAAGGTGAGTCCGGAACTTTTTTAGTGCATTCGACTGTATGACATAGTTATTTATTAACGAGAAGGTACACCCAATCATCAATTGTCCGCAACTATTTATTCGAATCACTTTAGAAGATTAATGCCTAAAACCTAACCTAACTCGATACAATATAACCCAAAATAACTTGTTAAACGCACGTGTGTCAGGAGGGCAACATTCATGGTCCATTCTTTACCACAGTGGATGTTGTACCGTAGTACACACGCAATGATAACATCTCGTTTATTGAAATTTTCCAATTGTCACACAAGCTTCTCACTGCTGCTACATAAAGGAATGCATTCTCATAGTGTATACAATTTCCTTGTAAATCGTTTTTCCTACTAGAGATTGTTGTC
This sequence comes from Syrista parreyssii, assembly GCA_030142615.1. NCBI lineage: Eukaryota > Metazoa > Arthropoda > Insecta > Hymenoptera > Cephidae > Syrista > Syrista parreyssii. The sequence continues at coordinate 660,286 of JARQTG010000022.1, forward strand.
TTGCAATAGCAAATGTTCAGGTGCCATTCATTCGTCATAAATTTACTTTTCATGTTCTTAATACGGATACCTAAGATATGACATATTTGTACAGCGATGAGGTGACATTCTCGTTTCGTCTAATTGTTACTAAAAAGGCATATCGTTATGTTCTTTTATCTCATGAAATATGTGTATCTGAATTGTAACGACATCGGGGCACCTGTCACGGGAAAAAGTTGCTAAAAAAACATTTAACCTATTTTCAAATGTTTTACATCTTTGCCAATAATTTATTTAAGACTCAGATTTTATTCTTTATCTTTTATATGACTTTCAGCGATGGCTTCAAATCAGTCGGATAATGCAAACCATACAACCAATAAAAACATTCAAGTGAAAGTGGAACCTGGCACATCGGTATCGACACTGTTAAAAAATATAAAGACAGAGCCAGGCCTTTCATCGTCCACTACAAGACTGACATCTTTTCGAATACCTCGAGACTTAACGCTTGGTGGAAGCATTAAAACTGAAAAGGCTAAAAAAATATATACACCTAACTTAAATGCTCAGAGGAACAAGAAGATGGAGTAAGCATGTATTACTTTGCGCTTATACTAATAATCGTATCCAGAGAAAAATATTATAATCATCGTTTGTTTAGAGATGGAAGTTCCAGCTCAAATCAATCAAAAATATCTAAAGATCGAGATCGAGATCGAGATAGAGGTAGAGGTCGTGGTGGTGGTCGTGAGGATGGAGGTAGGGGACGTAGAAAAATATCTACAGGTAGTTTCATACAGGTATATTGTCAATTTATCTCGAAACGCTCTCTACTCGTATTATTTGGTATACGTGGATAGTGTGAAACGTTCTTTCAATTTTCAGTCTGTGGGAGTATTCTCTGAGGGTATAACAGATGCTGCGCGCCCAAATAGGCGATACAGTGGTATAAGTGACAGTAGAAGTGATGGAAACAGTGGTCCATCCCTCGAAAAGCCAAAACTAAATTTAGACCGTAATGTTAATAAAGCTGCAGAGGAAGAAAAGTTAAAGTTATTATTGAGGGATGATTTTATTGACAATGGATTGGACACGGATCTGGATAATGCACCAGTCATGTTACCAATGATTGAAGATGGTACAGTGAAAAAGATGATAAATACTAGCTACTGGCCTTTTACAAAAAACAGCTACCTGCTAATTGTGTTAACCTTAGGCATTAGACTCTAAGTATAACTGTTACAGGAACGTTGTATAAAGACGATTCGAAGGTGGAGACCGTCGAGGCGGAATTAAAGGATTCGAAACCGATTGTTTTGGCGAATGGCGAAGGTATGCAATTAAATGAACGAATTAAGAAGTCGTTCTTGCAACAGTTTTGACAACTTGATATTGGATTGTATCAACAGAAACATTGACTTTTAGTAAGGCCACCAGATGACACGGCAAATGTAAAGGCACCAAGATTGCGTGCATGTCCAAGAGGCAAGTTGGTGGAGACTACGATTCCCCAAATTTTGGACAGCAAAGTAAACAGCTACATACTGATACAGGTAAGAAGACACGATATTGGCCATTTTTTAACGTACTTGGCTGATAATGTATATTTTCACCAGCTTCCAGATTGCTTGCCGGGATTGAGAGTCGTCGAAGAATTAAACGAATCCAGATTAAGAAGATCCGCAGAATCAAGCGTAGAAGGGACAGATGTTGGGAGAAATTCAAATAACGAATATTGTACCTTAAGTGCTTTGAAGGAGGGGTTGTTGGGAAAGTTACAAATTTTCAAGTCTGGCAAAGCGCGGCTTGTCTTAGGCGATAACGATTTAATCGTTGATGTTGGCTCGAAACTTAGTTTTCGCCAGGTAAATGTTCTCGTTAAAAATCACAACGACAATGCTTTCAGAACGATTGCGTCGAATTCAACAGAACACTAATTCATGCTCGACTGTTTTTCAGGATCTCGTGGCTACGAAAATCGACAGGGAAAAACAAACAGGCCACTTGATCAATTTGGGAGCAATCGGTAGCACTCTCATATGCTCGCCAGATTGGGAATCATTGTTGGCCAATATATAGTGTTTTTGAATAAATTGTCCTGACTGTGCATTGTCAGACGAAATTATACGAGGGAATGGAATTATGGCTATGATGCTTCCTTCAAATTAGTATATTTTCAGTGTCTGAACTAATAATAAATTGTGAAACACGCGTCACGGCGAGTACAAACTAAATACGTTAAACATAAAAGTTTAGTGTTGGAAATCTTATGGCTATTGTGTTTAAAGCAACGGTACAAAGCATTAAGCACGATAGTCACGGACAACTGAAAGTTACAGGCAGCGCTCGTTCCTACGTATAGTGGCGCGCGTCGAGTCGCTCTCAGGCCATACACGGGTACACGCACCAGGTAGACTCGTGGAATTTTTGTTGAAAAATGAAAAATGAAAAATGAAAAAAAAAAAAAAGAAAGATAAAAAGACTGACGAAAGATTGTACATGTAAATACTTAATGGACACGCGTTGCCATCGTTCGTTCGAAATATATTTTTCGTGCAGTAACTACGGTGCCGTTGCTGATCGTTGCGATACATATTCATCTTTTAATGTTTTAGACGGCCATACGGCTCTGCGGACGATGGCCACAGTACTTTGTCCGATGAACGTATAATTCACACATTTGATAAGTTCATTCACATCCTGTCACGCAAATAAGTACGTGAATGCTAAAATATTTGTAATCGAGCTCGCGTTCCTCGGCATTGCATTACGTTTCATGCCGCCAAGTGTTTTGCGACACCGAACTACCGATAGATAAATGGGCTGTGTGTTGGTCTCGGTCCTCGATCGTCTCTTATGTTGTTTTCTTACAGTCACGGTAGTTCGTCCATAATGCGTTAATCGCTTCGCTCTATGCTGAGCCCCTTTTTCATTGATTTCAATGCCTTCTCTCGAAGCTTCTTCTCGAGTTCTTCCGTGTTTCCTTCGCTCGCATCCGACTCTTCTGAATCGGCAATCTTCTTTTTCTTGTGTTTCCTGTGCTTCTTATGCTTTTTGTGTTTCTTGTGCTTCTTGTCCTTCTTTCTTTTCTTTTCCTCGACCTCGCTGTCCTAAGAATGCAAATGACAGACATTTTAAGAAAAATGCACGCGTGCGACGATTGTGTATCAAGGAAACTCGTGCAGCTTACCTCAGATTCGCTTGTGCTCGTTTTTGCCTTCTTTTTTCGCTTCTTTTTCACCTTTTCTTCCTCGCTGCTCTCATCCGCCTTTCTCTTCTTCTTCGATCCCTTTTCTACAATGTCATCGTCCTCCGAACTTGAGTCCCTTTTACCCTTTTTTGACTTGATCTTTCCTCCCTCCTCGTCACTGGTCGAATCCTTTCTAGATTTTCTCATTCTTGACTTGTCGCCGTCGGATGAGCTGTCCTTTCGCTTTCTCGACTTTTTTGGTTCATCGTCCGAGCTCGAATCCTTCTTGCTCTTTCTAGATCGCGATTTCTCTTCGTCTCCTTTTACTGCCGACTTCTTTGACCTGTGTTCGTCTTCTCCTGAAAACGAATCCCTCTTAGATTTCTTGGATCTCTTAAAGTCTTCCTCGGTATCCTTCCTTGTACGTTTTCTTAAATCGGCCTCACTGCTCTCTCTCTTTTTATTACTTCCCTTGCTTTCCCTGTTGCGCTCGTCTACGGGATCTGCTGCGTGGACAATGAAAATGAAAGAGAGAAAAAAAAAAACCGAGTGTAAGAAAGGCGTTCATTGAACACAATTCGAGATTTTTGACGAGCTGCGCCCAGGGGAATACGGCGACGGGGATGCAGCGGGGGTACCTACCAGTGGCGTGACTGGAGTCTCTGATTTTTTTGTTTTTCTCCGTACGCTGTTGTCTGCAATCGTTATCCGAATCCGAACTTGACACGACCTTGCTTTTTTCTGATTTTTCCTCCTCGCTAGATCCCTTTCGTGACTTTCTCAATTTCTCATTTTTCTTTTGCTGTTTTTTCCTAGCTGCTGAAATTATATAATTACGTCATGAACACGAGGATTAGGCCTGGCACGCGCGTCAAGCGTGTCCCGGCAGGCGTACGCCAATGACGCCCAACAGCGCGAGCCTGTCAGTTTGGGCCGAGACGCGCTCGACTACGCGCGTACCAACCAGTCAAGTGATTAGTTACCGCAATCCCTTCAATTTGTAATGAGAGGATGCCAACTCGATCCGAGTGCCATACACCTATTACCTTCACTACTGTCCTCAGAGTCGGATGAGTCTTCTCGTTTTTCACGTTTAGTCTTTTTATTAACGGAATCTTCGAGTGTTTTTCTTTTGTATGCCGGTACAGAATCCGATAACTTTTGATTTAATTTTCTCTCTTCGACGAGTAAGACCTTGTTCGACTGACGGGATCTCTCGTCCTTCTTAAATTGGTAGACGTCTCCTGAAGTGTGTGTCGTTTCTGTCGATTTTGGAGATTCCTCGTTGCCGTCTCTGAGCGGAAAAGAGGTACAACCACTAGTTAACGGTAGTTCAAAACTAATGTTAATTTATCTTTCGACGAACGTACTTGGCGGATTGTTGTTTCGGTTTTAAAACCATCGTCACGGTTGTGGCCGTCGATATCGTTGACGCCGGTGTTGCTGTAACGATGTCCTCTGTCTTTTTGAAGGGCGACGGAGTGCGGGACAAGCTCTTGGAGAACTACGAATTATTGTCAGCAAACAGAAAGAAAATTAATCGTAAACATTATGTGAAAATTATTGCGTGTCATATAACAACGAGGATTATACCCTGTGTCTAGTAACAGGAGGCGCCGACGTCGTAAGTTTTCTAGGAGAAACGATGGAGTCAGATTTCTTTGATGCGCTCGAAGTACCATCCTGCTTCTTGGTAGGTTCCTTTTCCGTACGTTTTCCAGAGTCCTCTTTAAGTAATCTCTCCTTCTCCCTTCTCTTCTCCTCGGTATGAGGAATAGGGGGTGGAGGAGGAAGCGGAGGAGGTGGAGGTGGAGGTGGAGGAGGAGGCGGGGGAGGAGCCCGTTCACGTTTCTCCAGATTCTGTGACATCTTGGGCTCGGTTGATTTTCTACAAGCAAATGTTTGATGTGCTCGCCCATGTTCAGAGTCAAGACGTTTAAAGCTCGTCGTTTAGAGCCAAGAGGAAACAATCTGGCACGCGGCCGCAAAAATTGTATTATCGATCGCTTCCCACTCACCTGGATGGTTGCTCCTCATCGGTAGAGGAGCTACTCTCGCTACTTTCCGAGCTACTTGACTTAGACCTTCCGTTGCGTAATTCTTTTCGCGCTTCCGTCTCGCTGGATTTTTTTATTTTCTCTTCAGTAACCGCTTTCTTCTCCGTAGTGCGTTCGTTGACGATATCCTTGGCTCTATCGGGAGATCGCTTGCCGTCCCGATTTGAGCGTTCAATCGAGGATTTGTGCTCCTTTGACTTGGATCTACGTTCCTTATCTCTTCTACGGCCTCTGGAACGCGCTTGCCTGGCAGACCTGTCGCGAGATGACGATCTATCATACCTGTTTGAACGCTCTCGGACTTCCGGTGAATGCCTGCTATCGCGACGTTCGACTGACTTGCGTCGTTCGTGTCTCTCCGATGATCGTCGTCTCCGTTCAAGGGAGCGTCTTCTACGTCGGTCGCCGGGGCTCGGTGATCTACGCCGATACCGTTGCGCTGGGCTCCTGCGAGGCGGACTTCTAAGGAAAGTACATTACGATTGTTATTTAGGTGTCGTGCAATACGCTCTACAATCTTCGGATTCTTCGATTTACATACCTTCGTCGGCTGGGTGCCCTTCGTACCGATGGCGGTCTCATTCCGCGACCACCGCTATATCTATCCAATCTTTCTCGTTCTCTATCGCGTTCACGTTCACGATCACGATCGCGATCACGATCGCGATCGCGTTCGCGTTCGCGTTCGCGTCTTCTTTCGCGTTCTTTTTCCAGGGATGACCTTCTGCGAGACATAAAAATCACGCAGCTGAGTTAGCGAATGATGCACGACAGATTCATTAGCTATATACGAGTGAATGGCATTTTCCCTTTTCTTACCTTCTGTTGATCCTGTCGCGCGATCTATCTCTCTCTCTTGATCGGTCTCGATCTTTCCTTGGGGAAACGCTTCGCCTCTTAGTCGTCGGCTTTCGCTCACTGCTAGAGTCACTGTCGCTGCCGCTGTCATCTTTATTTGTCTTTCGGTAGGATCTCTTCGCCTGGACGCCATCTTTTTTCTTTTTTATTTCAAAATCATTTTTGTCCTTCGCTCCTCCCTTATCTCTCTCAGAGTCTGAACTGCTGCTCGAACTGGTGTCGTCGCGCTTTCGATTTCCATCGGTACTACTGCTCTTGCGTTGTTTTCCACGTGACTTTGACGAAGACTTCGACGATCTCGAATCACTCGAATCTGATCTCGTTTTTCGCGATTTCTCTCTGTCTCCACTCCTCGATCTTGATTTCTTGGAGCGAGAAGGTGATTTCGATTGTGATCTTCTTCCTCTTGAAGATTTAGACTTACTTCTTCTGGATCTATCTTGGGATTTGGATTGCGACAGTCTTTTAATTTTGGACTTGGATCTCGACCGTCTCGTTCTTGACTTTGATATAATGGGCAGCGGCGATCGTGACCTCCGTTGTTGTCTTGAAACGGGGGATTTCGAGCGAGACTTCTTCGAACGATTTGCAGGAGATTTCGAGCGTGATTTTTGCGATACCTTTTCCGGTATCACCGGCGAGGGTGAACGATTGTTCTTCTTTTTCCCATCGGCAATGCTCATCAATTTGGCCTGAAGTCGAGATATTGCAACTGCGGCCTCACTGCAATATCAAAAGCAGCATAAAATATTGTCGCTAACTGGAGAACGCGTTTCAGAAATATAGATACACTCACGGCTTAGTTTTCATGGGCATCAAGGGAATTGCATTTTCAGCCTGGGGTGAATCTTCGCGTTCGACTTTCGTTTCGGATGCCTCCTTTCCGTTGTCTTTAACGAGTGTCTTGCTGCAAGGCGGTGAGCGTGAATCGGATCTTCGTAGTTTACGAGCGGAACGATCACGATCTCTGTGACGATCCCTTGATCTGCTCCTCTTGCTTCTGTCAAGTGCAACACAAATTTTTGCATTAACAAATTTAACGTCTACTTTAGAATTTGTCAAATCGACATTAACGAGAATAAATAATTGGAACGTGCCTGTCACGATCACGTTCACGATCACGATCACGATCTCGATCGCGACTTCGGTCTCTCCTGCTGTTATTTGTCCGCTCCTTGGATGAAGCGCGTTCTTTGTCCTCCTTCTTCACTTTGGTCTCAGTTTCATCCTTATCTTTCTCACGCTCCTTCTCCTTTTCCTTTTCGACCAACGAAGCCTGCAGCTTCTCCTGCTCCTCCTAATTTTTCATTTGACTTAGTTACGCAAACGTGGTATATTTCATGTGATTTGGTCATTTATGTCATCGATGGCTAACCAGTTACAATCAAATGGATACCATTCGATGGTTTTTGCTTTACCATAGGACAAGACAGTGATCAATGGATAATTACCAAACGCTTTTTAATCTGGTCCTTCTTTTGTTGCAAAAAAGCTTCCGGAATACCCGTAACGCTTTCTTGTGCGGAGACCAATAGGTCCCAAAGTTCGCCCATAAATGATCGAGCGTTTCTGCCATTTAGAAAACCAGTCAGATTGATCTGCATCTTTCGTGGATCAGGAAACTGTAAGGAAAAAAAAGAAAAAAAAAAGAAAGAAATATCGGCCGATCTATTTGAATTCTTTCGCATACGTCTCAAGCAAAACTATAGTCTAAATAGTTGGAACTTGCAATTCCTGCTATATGCAAAAATTGAATTCTCTGGCCGCGGGCAACGCGGAAATACGTGTACGCACCGATATACGTGTGTCTTGGAATCTATATGTATTTTTTATGACAAACTGCTTTTCCCCCTCGAAAAAGCAGATCGATTTAATTGTGATACTCTAACTGTGCATCTTACCAACCACCCGGTTGTTTGATATGCTAGGAAAAATGTCATATAGATTGGTGGTACGTCAGCAGGTATAGCGAGGTGTCACGCAAGAAGCAGCCAAAAGACCTAAGGAGAAAACAAAGAATTTGTAAGACGTCTTGCAGACGAGTCACTAGAACGTTCCTAGAGAATTATGCAAAATTGCGGTTGATCCTAAAATTACAAATATTTAAAGCATATATAGATTAGGAACCGCGAGATTGTACTCTGAAAAATAAAGAATTAACGTGAAACGGAAGAAACGCGAAGCCACCAACCTGTCGCAGCGACACTGTCGCTGTCAGTGCGTGTAAAATTAGATCCGATGCCGCCGATCGCGGGATGACATATTGGAAGTCTTGTCGACGACGGCATACTTTCCGGCGCTAGGAAGGGCCCATTCCGTTCCTCAATGTGAATAGGCAGACAGCTGAAGATACGGGACCGGTTGTTGCGCCGTGGTGTAGAACTCGGCGCGTGCACAGCAAGAGCCAATGGAACTGTGATGTGATGATATAGCTGTCGCGAGGCATACGATACTGTATAAAACAGCCACGACGACCCTTGTTGCTGTTGCGTTCCTTCGTGATTTCGTAGTAGCAGTACGGAGTATCGTTCGTCAAGTCGACTCTGCATTGCAGTGCTGAGCTCTCGGTTTCTGGGAAAAAGTTTCACCGAAGGCAGCTGGCTCCTCCTTCGTGTATATGGCCAGTCCTTTGCTGGTTGAGAGAGAGAGAGAGAGAGAGAGAGAGGAAGAGGAAGAGGAAGAGGAAGAGGAAGAGGAAGAGGAAGTGGAAGTGGAAGTGGAAGTGGAAGAGAGAGCGAGAGCGAGAGAGAAAGAGAGAGAGAGAGAGTGCGCAACGGTATGGTGCAGATGAAGGCGGAGATGGACCTCGGCCAAGGTCTAGGATGCTTGGGTGAAAACACCCTGTTGCCGTTGCCGATGATGCCGTGTATACGAAGGCAGCGATCGACGTGGGGCGAAATGTAGCGGCGATTGTGGTTAGAGCAAGCTGCTTTCCGGGTGCCGATGAAGGTAGATAAGTTGACTGAAGTTCTAAGATGGCAGCACTCGGCGCCGAGATAGTCGTTGATTGACTAGGGTTGACGGCTGATAGAAAGTAGACGGCCAAACGGACGTCGAGAGAGAGAGGAGCACATCCGAATGCCATTTGGACAAAAGGGTTGAGCCCCACCAACGGTCTCTACTTATACTAACGGGGAATTCAAAGATATGTGATAAGAAATAGCTTATGCAGAAGATAAATTAGCAGTTGAGCAGCTATGCAGTTCTTTTGTAGAGATTGGATATTCGACGGAGAGGGGTGTGCATGGAATAATTAGGTATGCGTGTAAAAATATATGGCACTTGAATTATCCAATAATTGGGATAGATCGTATCGATTTTGCTTGAAAGGATTTGCAACTTGTATAATATTTAGTGCTAAAATAACATGTACATATTGTAATTTCCTACGATGAGGGGAAAAAGCCACGTGACCGCCTTTTGATTTTGATATTTGTATCACACCTGACTTAATTCTAGTGACATTCGATACATCCAGCGAGCAGTCAGTGAATAAAGGAATTCTTACCTTCTCTTCCAGTTGATTGTACACAAATTCAACTACGACATCATCCTCCATGCCCAGAATTTGAGTTATTTTTGTGGTAATCCACGGCTTGATGACATCTAGTTTTACCTTGCTCATATCCACCTATCGTAAAAGCAAAAATATACAGGTACAAGAGTGTCAGCTATTTTGTGATTAATTATAATTTCTGTATCATACCTTTTGAGTTAACGAATCCCCAAACTTCATTTGTTTAAGCAGCTTTTTTTCTTTGTCACTGAAACGCGTGTCCTGAGAAGCGGTGGTACCCTGTAATGTAGTAGTTGTGTAATATCGTGTGACTTATCTCCTGGTTCAATAACGTTTATTGGTACTGAACAATATACGCAAATATCGGAACAAGCAACGGCATCATTATGGTTTTATGCAGTATATCACTCACCGTATACATCATTATGCCAGCAATGTATGAAATTTAACGAGAGTTAGCTGTACGAGCAGTGAAACGCTCGGAACAAGATTTTCGATGCACACACTCGGCGTCAGAGAGGGGTGAGGGGGTGGGGCCGGGGGGAGGAAGAAAGGCAGTGAGCGGGATAGAGGGGCGAGGGGGGGGGGGGTGTAGCAAGCGTTGGATATTGCTACGACGCGTATTTTCTCACCGCCACACAATTTTCCGTTAAATTTCTAACTCCTTCGATAATTTCACTATACCATTTCGATTTCACAGGTAAACGTGCGTGATACGTACTTTTCTTCGCGTCAATCCGTACACAATTGGATGGTACAAAACACACGCGATGGATCAATTTTAGGAGGTGGCAACTCTCTTCTGGTGAAAAGTGAACATGGTACCTTACCGCCATCTGTACACTCTTGCAAAAAAGAAACTAAAAATCAATATGGTTCCATGTAGCGGGTATATTTAAAATAGAAAGGTACGTCATGACAGACTGGTCGAGATGACCCAATCCCGTGAAAGTTTAAACAGAATAATAACACGTGATTGGTAGGTCCTGTCATCAAGAAAATACCAGTAAAAAGGGCTAGCCTTATGGGACTGAGGCCCGTTTTCTTCAACGCGGTTCGATGTGTAAATTCCGTTTATCTTCAAAATGCAAGTGTCTGATTGGCTAATAGCACAGTTAGATCGAGTTCAAAGCTTGAACAATGTCCAGGAAAACGGGCGGTTAGTGTTTGACGGCTTGTGGTGTAGGAACTCATTGTCACTGAAATAGTTCATGCCTAGGTGAAGTCGTTAGCCCCAAGGCCCGTAAATGGAGCACGGCAAGGGAAGTCCTCCCACTCACCTCAAAGCATTTGAACCCCAAAATGGCGACCATGCATTGCTCGCATACTGATTCTTCAACACAGAAGTAACCGGTGCATCGCATTTACCCTGTCCGTATACTTACGGGGCATAAGATGGCGGCCATGGGAGAAGTTTCCCTAACGCAGAGATTCTGCGTTCCATTTACGGACCTTGGTTAGCTCTACAACTTCGATTAATTAATATTTGCTTGGTCTGTTAAACCGGTAATTTTTTTATTTTTTGTTTATGGTAATTGGTGAACTAATTAAAAAATTTGGAGATTGATCACTTTTTGGAAAATCAAAAAATAAAATTTCAACTGTGATGCTGGCCGCGCAAAGTTTAATTTTTTTTTGCTAATTAAGTCCAATTGGAGCTTAATCGATGCGTCATTTTTTTGGTCGTTACGAATCAGCTAATGAAAAATTTTGGTGATCCGTGATTTCGTTGAGAAATCTAAAAAATCATATGCACATTGTTGGTGGGGGTAACGCATATACGAACGTGAAGTTTGTCACACCAGTACCTTTATTTCATGAGACGGCGGGGACTAATCAAATTGAAATTTCTTGTTGGGCGTGAATAACGCAATTAAATTATTTACTAGAATTTTTATTTGCTGGACAAGTAATATAGTTGTTTGGATCCAAGAGGCAGACGCAGGGGTGCTCAACGCTCTTTACGCATTGGTCGATGCTCGGTTGAATCAGGCCTAAGCTCCATTTTCCTGGCACACTTTCTCACTGAAGGAGGCAGCCTTAAGGAAAGGAAGGAAGGAAGGAAGCTCCATTCTTGATACTCCTTTTTTTTTCCTCAATGAAACAACAGATAAGTAAACTTCATAAAACAGATTTTCCAAGAAAAGATGTTAATATATCATTTACGCATAGTTAATGTTTAGAATTTTTCATGACCTCATATCACTTCCGATCAACTTCATGAAATGTTATATTCTTAATAATATTATTTTGGATATTCTCAACCTTATTATAGAAATATTGAAAAGTATCCATAATATTGTGTTATTATACATTACACATCTTAGTGTTTGATTACTTTTGTAATAATCCGTGTACAAATGCGTCTGTAATAGTTTTCTTATAATTGATTGTTTTAGAATTACCAAGCTGATTGTTGGTGTCATATGTTAAAAAATAATCAAGCATCGCTCTGCTATCATATGATGGATCGAATGACATTCAACGTTGCTGCCAAGACAGTGGTCTCAAACTTTGAGTTTTATATATAATTTTCCATTCGCTGTCATATTAATTGGATTCTATGATCGACACATCGGCGATGTGGAAATTATATTTGACTAAAAAAAAAAAGCAACAATTATTTTGCTTTATTTGAGTAATTACGATTAATACTTATCGCAGATCTACAAGCTGTATCATCCTAAGCGAAAGCGACCAGAAAATTAAGTATAACACCATAAGAAGTCCATGTTGGTACTTATTTGGAATTCGCCAGAGACATTGTACCACGAACTGTTAAACAAGGATACAATGTCATACAAGACAATAATAATATCGTTCAGAACAATGCAGAAAGAATTACAATTAAGAATATCGCTGAGTCAGGTACATTAAATCCATGAAAGAATCTCGAGAATAATGGAGTTGACACGCTGACAGCAGTGAAGAGGATTTTGACATGCCATCTTGGCCACAAACATTGGATATGGTTTCATCCGATTCACGTTAAAAAAATGTTAGACCTTCATAGTGGAATTAAGAAAAAAAATTATCGTGCATAACTTTAATTATAAATGTAATATAAAAACGTGCATATCAAGTACATAGTGTAACAAAATAGTAATGGAATTCTTACAGTACAAAAAAAGTATGACACAATGTTGTGCTAATAAAATCTGTATCATATGTGTGTATGTAGATCCAATAAAGTGTTTGAATCTCGAAATTTACTTAAATGCATATAATTTGTGTTTTGCCATATTTAAAAGAGACTTTCGATTCACTCTGTTACGCTGTTTCAGTTCATATCGTAGATATTTGGTTTCGCAGTGAGCCCTGACACTCTCGTGATGTAAAAAAAAATTTAAATATTAAAAAATAATTTTTAAGTTTTGCATTTCAAGTTCATTACAGCCTTTACAAGATTTAGATAATCATTGAGTACATAAATGATAATACTTATCCATTACGTGCCTTTACAATTATTGTAAAAACAAATCTAGCTTCTACTGACACAATGATATCTGTCAATTCCCACAGTTAATTCAGTTGGTGCATCCACGACTATTGAAACTTTAGTTAACGAATTGAGTGCTTTAGCTGATAGCTTCTAGTAACACGATCTCATATATATATATATATATATATATATATATTTGATATTTTAAAAGAATAGCCACAAATCCCAGTCATACACTGGAAAAAAAGAAAAGTAAAAATAATTTCTCTTAATTAATCGAAATTAGTTGTGTAATGTTATTCAGAACTTCGGATTTGCTTTCAGCAAATTTGTCAATCACAAGTTTCTGGAGTCTTCTTGTCCGCGACCAGGAGAACTATAGACTTTCGCGTCGGGTTAGGTACTTTATTTATAAATTAAATAACGAAATGGGAATTTAAATATATTTGGAATACAGGACGTGAGTCAGTACAGACATACGCCCAAACAAAGTGCTTTAAGATCTTCACAGTTAGGTTAGGTTAGGTTAGTAGCTTTTGTACCCTTTGTTTAAACAAAATAAATTTAATTAAGAAAAATGTCGGCCAAACCTAAGAGTTCTTTAAGGAAGTCTAAATCTGGAATTATTATTATTTGTCTACCCTGACTTATGAAGTTTGTTCTAACCTAACGCAAGATAAACGATTGTAGTAAAGGGTTACAGCCTTACCGAAGTGGAATTATGATTATCCTTTTTTTTAACCCGATTTAAGAAGTTTGTTCTAACCTAACGAAAGGTTAGCCTAACTTAAGTGGAAATGTTACCTAACCTAACCTAAGATATTTGTTTTAACCTAACTCGAGTGGTATTTTAAACGACTCAAGAAGTTTGTTCCAACCTAATGTAATGAGACAGCGATTGTAATCTAACCTAGGTGGAATTTTTTTTTTTTAAATTAACCTAAAATATTTGTTCTAACCTAACAAATTCAGACTGCGCTCTATTCTGATTTGGTCCGAGAAGAATTGTAACCTAACTGGTATGTTTTAACCTGGCTTAAGAAATTTGTTCT
>JARQTG010000220.1:0-89061 GCA_030142615.1 Syrista parreyssii
CGTCGTACGTGTAATCTCTATCCGACCCTACCCACATGCTTGTATCTTCCACTAGAGAACAAACGTTAAGTACAAACTTGTTATTGCAAAGCACAATGGTGAATATATTAGTGAATGAAAACAGTATGGCTTATGGAGAAATTAAGTTTATATTCTGGAAGTCGCAGTATGGTATGAGCTTTTTCAGCATTTCATCTCTGTCCATCTCAGTGCGAAAACTTCTGTTTTTTCTTTTATCATTTTTCCCCTACCTCCTTCAAAAGAAAGTCTTTACACTTATATTAATAAAACGGGAAATTAGAGAAATGGCGTGTTGATAATTAAAGCGCACTTTCTCCTTTTATGAGATTCCAATGAGTAGGACAGAATTAAAAATCATGAATAACAGTAATAGTGAGTGCAGCTTATGTCAGATACGATAGAATGGAGTATATAAATAATTTCTCTAAATTACCCACAATATGCAACATCACCCTTACCATATTCTGCACTTCGCTCAGATTCAGTGCAGCATGTTAACAGATAATACACAAAATAAACAACTAGACACGTACGACAGTCAAAGTCATATTGTTATCTATAATTACCATTCTCCTTATCCTCTATTTCTTTACGTTCTTCCTCAGCTACCAACTCATCCAGATCCTTCTTCTTCTTTTTCTTCTTTTTGGTCTTGGAAAAGTCCATATCCAGATCAAAGTTATCTTCCATGATCACATCTTCAGATGCAGGTTCCACTATATTCTTAAAAATATTAAGTTACGTTCTTTATAATGTTAGAAATATTCAGGATATATTAAAATTAAAAAGTTTAAAATACCTCTTTCTTGTCCTCGGGCAGAGCAGCATCAAGCTCATCGAGATTGAATGCCTTTTTCTTTTTCTTTTTCTTTTTACCAAAATTTTCAAGATCAAGCACATCATCATCTTCAGCTACTGATTGGTCTGGTTCTTGATTCTCTTTATCTCCAATTCCTTCGGTAGTTTCACTGCCACTACCCCCTTCACCAAATCCTGCATCGGGATCAAAGGTAGTCTTCTTCTTCTTTTTCTTCTTTTTTAAAGTCGGATCGAAAATCTATAGCATAATAAACTATATTTGTCATGTTGTTGCAATCCGTATGAAATGATGCAACAGAAATGGCTATGGGGCACATACCCGATAATGGTATTTTAGGTTGGATTAAAGCAATATCCAGAAAGCAAGGCATTTCTACAATAGTCTAAGCGTAAATTGTCAATTGGATTAAAATCACACCATATCGGCAAGTTCTGGGCTCAGGAAAAAGACGAAAAATAGAAAAGAATGTTTGCTGAACACGTTGTCAGCATCCACGGAGATCGTACGGATCCTTCCGTACTACTCGTATGAAAAATTCTATCCCAACTGCTAAATTCACATACCGAATCTTCCTCAGTCATTTTGCTGGCTATTCTTGATACCTTCTTTTTCTTCTTTATATGATAGTACCAGTTTGGACTACGTCCGGTACATACAAGCAGCCACAGGGACTATGTCTCCACCGAAGTCGATCGAAAGTTGAAACACAGAGAATGTATATCTATAGTTTACTAATATATAGATATACAACACAAGTATTTCATCTCTCAGCTTGACTCCAGTGGCAACATAGCCACTGTCAGATGCTCATATTATTCGCAAGTCTGACACTTATTTTTTATAAATTCCTACGTATTTAACATACTTTGTGATTGCTTGTCTTATCCCTCATTACTATTGATAAGTCAATTTAAGAATATATCGAATTATATAGTTAAAAATAAGTCAAATAGTCCACGTGTGTTCCAAAACTTACTGCGAGTACTGTGAGTGCGGTCAACTTATTATTGTGTCCCTATCCATTCGTATGTGTTTGACGAAGATACAATGATAACTTCCCTGACAGTACTCGCGGTAAGTTTTGGAACACACTTAAGGTTTGTTCCAAAATTTACTGACAGTTTTGCGAAAGTACTTATAACTCTCTGGCACTTGGCCCTCTAGTGAGGGCATAAAGTCACCGAGGAGCAAGAAGAAAAAGTACTTACAACTTTCTCAAATACCTAACATGAATAAGTACACAAAGTTAAACGCAGTACTATCAATAAATTTCGGAATGTATCCCCGAAAGTATAATCTACATAGCACTTTTCAAATTCTTTAAGCATAGTAGTGTTTTACGCAGATGAAGGCAAATAGTGACTGAGAATATGCGATATCATCTTCTCAACAGCACATGAAACTTTTTAGCTATGTGTATCATTTCATATCACTGTATGTATATTACACATATACGAAAAGCACCAATGGTATTCTACATTTGCCAGTCCCGAAAATAACAGAATTTTAGAGTAAAATATCAATGAAACTCGTTAGCAATAGGTTTTTGACTGAGATTCTTTCTCAAAGTGCAGTTCAGCGCACATTCTGTTAGGTTAACAATCATTTCGACACCATATTGGCAATTAGTAACCCAAAATCGAATGAATAATCCGACCCGAAAATTTGGATGTGAATTTGAAAAACGCGAAAAATTTCGTTTTTTTTTTATATTAATCATTGCAAAAGTAGTGTCAAAGTGATTATTAACTTTGTGGAGTGCGTCCTCAACTTCACTTAATTAAAGAATTTCTCGTAAAATCATGCTCTTATAATTTTCGTTGACAATTTACTCGCATGGTAATGCGAAACTAGTGCTTTTGTAACGGCTGCAACTCACAATCAGCAGAATATGCAGCTCCATCTGTCCAACAATTCAATTCACTTGAATTGCTAAACTTAACGTAGGGTACGTTCCGAAATGAACTTCTAGTACTGTGAGCATGGTTGTATCTTACTCATTACATGCAGATAAAGAGAGACACAGCGATACATGAAGTACTTGCAGTGAATTTCGGAACGTACCCATAGTATACGGATGGTGAACGGTACAAAACTATACGTATCCTGCTATAGGTACGTTGCTAACTATTTGGTCTAGTGCAACGTTTATTTGTATATCGGATGTCAGTAGATGTCATAGATAACAGGAAAGAACTTTCGTCTGGTGTACTGTCAATTTGTTTGTTCAGATATTACTTGTGTTTCTTTCAAAGATGTGACATGGAATACTTTACATATTTTTGATCGCTTTTGAGCTCCCGACTGCTACTATCTGATCCTGCTCGTAAAGGTGTGTTACCATGCTCGAATAATTCTCTGGTACTCTGCTTCTCGCTCAGCTTTCTGATAAATGATAACTTTTTCCGTAGAGATAGATAATACGTTTTATTAACCTTTCTATGTTCATTTCGTTTTAATACCAGCTATCATACGATTCTTATTCGTGCTACTATATGTAGCAATTTTTTTTTTCGGATACGTTGATTACAATTTTTATAAATCCATACGTTTACTTTTGGCTGCAGTTCTTACTGTGGACATAGGAAGATGAACGGAATTATCCCAGAGATGGAGCAGATCATTGGTCAGCTTGAAAGAGGGACTGTGGTCACAAAATTCTTTCCTAGAAAGAGACCAGAGAAAAAGACATTAATGATTCGTAGAGAGACTAGGCAAATTGTTTGGTCTAGAAGTGCAACATTTAGACCATTTGATGGTGCTGTGGAAATTAGAGAAGTGAAAGAAATAAGGGTAGGAAAGAACTCTAAGGATTTCGAGAAGTGGCCTGAAGATGCTAAAAGGACCGAGAATCTCAGATGTTTTGTTGTATATTATGGATCTGAGTTTCGTTTGAAGACTCTTTCTATATCTGGTTAGTACAATTTGATTATTTTGTCGAAAACTTCGATTTTTTCTACATAATCATATTTTCAGCTCTTAGTGAGAAAGAATGTGAGTTATGGGTAAAAGGCCTTAGGCATCTAGTACAAGATACTATAAATGCTCCATATCCTTTACAAGTGGAAAGATGGCTCAGAAAAGAATTCTATGCTATGGAGAATAATAGAGAAACGTAAGTTGATTAGCATTAATTAATATTTACTCATCTGACTGCTTTGGTTTAACTTAGTAGTACTATAATATTAATACTAAAGTGTAGTAGATGATTATCCAAATACAAAATGCGATATAGCTTGTTATCTGTTGTTAATTATACAAATGTAAAAATTAAGAATACTATAATGTGCTCTTTCATTTAGAATATCTTCTGAACATTTCTTTGCTTTTCAGGGTCACACTGAGGGATGTGAAGGCTTTTTTGCCTAGGGTCAATTGTAAAATTCCCACAAATAAACTTAGAGAACTGTTTCAGGAAGTTGACACAAAAAACAGAACTGAATTAGGATTTGATGATTTTGTTACTCTGTACCATAAGCTGATGTTTGATCAGAATGTATGTTATAAAATGTACCAAATATTATATAGCAAAGCAAGTAATGTTGCATATGATGAGCATAAACAATGATTATTCTGCCCCTAGAATGTCACAGAATGGAGTAGACTGGCAACTTATTCAAGTAATGGAAAGACAGTTACTCTTCAGGAATTCCAGAGTTTCCTTGTGACGGAACAGCAGGATCCTCTGGGAAATAATGATTATGAAGTGTCGAAATTTATCCGGGAATATCTTCAAGATCCTCAACGAGATGTTCAAGAGCCATACTTCACTCTATCTGAGTTTATTGATTTTTTATTCTCTAAACAAAATGATATTTGGGATCAGAGGCATGATCATGTCTCCCAAGATATGACCAGACCCATGGCACATTACTGGATAGCCTCTTCACACAATACGTAAGTCATCAGCATTAAGTATCCTGGATTAGCTAGCTTTGATGCTCAACCATAAATTTTGATAGATATTTGACAGGAGACCAAATAAGCAGTGAGAGTAGTTGTCAAGCTTATGTCAGGGCATTGAGAGCCGGTTGTCGCTGCATAGAATTGGATTGTTGGGATGGTGCCGACGGGATGCCATTTATTTTCCACGGACATACTTTAACAACAAAAATAAAATTTTTGGATGTCATAAAGACGATAAAGGAACATGCCTTTGCAACATCTGAGTGAGTTGCAGTAACTGATTATTAGAGGATATATTCTACTTTGTTTTATACGAATTGAACTTATAGTGCGATTCTTGTTTAGGTATCCTCTTATACTTTCCATAGAGGATAACTGTACGCTACCACAGCAGCGAAAAATGGCAGCCACCATGCAAGAAGTTTTTGGGGATATGCTTTTAACTCAACCATATGATAAGAATGAGACTTCCTTGCCGTCTCCGTATTCATTGCGTAAAAAGATTCTTCTGAAGCACAAGAAACTTCCCGATGGCGTCGACGAAAATTCATTCGTCGTCTGGAGCGATGAGAGCAAGCAGGAAATGGATTTGAGAAACACCGTCAAAAATGGCATACTGTATTTAGAAGATCCTGTAGACAGAGAATGGAATCCACACTTTTTCGTATTGACGCAACAGAAACTTTTCTATACGGACACATTTTCTAGGACACAAGAAACGGAGCATGAGGATGATGAGGAAGGAGCGATTCATAGACCTCCTGATGTACCTATCTGTTATAATGTGTTCAGTTACTTCCAACAGTTTATTTACTATTTAATTTTCTTATAACTAATTGTTCCGTTATCAGGGAGTACCGAATGATGAACTTCATTTCGGCGAGAAATGGTTTCATGGAAGACCAGGAATAGGTCGCAAGGAAGCGGATGAACTTCTTAAACGTTATTCTCATTTAGGAGATGGCACCTTTCTAGTGCGACAGAGCGTTACTTTCGTAGGCGACCATTGCCTTTCATTTTGGAGAAAAGGAAAAGCCAATCATTGTCGCATAAAGTTTAAGCAGGAGATGGGTCAAACAAAATTCTACTTGATAGATCCTAAATGTTTCGACAGTCTCTATAGTTTAATCACGTATTATCGCAGTCATCCTCTCAAGAGTCAGGTATTTAAAGAGCCACGAAACTTCATAAAAATTATATGATCATCTTTTATTTCGACATGTGTTTTAGGAGTTCCTAATTATTCTTCAAGAACCTGTACCACAACCGAGCAATCACGAGGAGAAAGAATGGTGGCATTCAGAGTGCACTCGTTCTCAAGCTGAGGAAATGTTAAAACGTATCCCCTCGGATGGCGCATTCCTGGTTAGGCCCAGTGAGAAAGAGACTAACTCCTATGCTATCTCTTTTAGGTAAGAAGCGCTTTATATAATGCGTATAGATCAGTTATTGTGTGTGCCCATAATCGATTCGTAAATATCAATGTGTCGTAGGGCCGAGAAAAAGATCAAGCATTGTAGAATAAAATTAGAAGGTCGCCTTTATACTATCGGTACTGTGCAATTTGAAAGTCTCGTGGAACTTGTAAGCTACTATGAACGACATCCGCTATACAAAAATATCAAGTTAAGCCATCCCGTTAACCAGGAAGTTGTCAGAAGAATGGGTTTGGTAAGTACTACATTATATGAAAATTTATTTCTAATATTTAAGAATATACTATTTATAATACATACAGTGAATGCTATGTAATGTAAGTCGTGAACACAGACTACAAAATATTAAGAGGATGTCAGTGCCTTCAAGATACAATGGGTTCGGACCTATCCGTTTCGGACAGAAACATCCCGGTGGCTTGTAGTTAACAGAATCTTTTGCAAAAATAACGAAATTGCACTTAGCACCGACCCATGTACTAATACCGCCACCAGCATTAAAATATCTTCTCTAATCCTAAACGTTAATCAGTCTAATAACACATATTCCATATACTAAGCTCACGTACATATCACATTTCTGCACACTTTCAATTCAGCAATCATTCACCGTACTAATCATCATGAAGTTTCTTCATCCATCATCATAATGTATGGCCTCAACACAGAAAAAGGTACTGAGAAGTACCTAGCCTTACGGTACGATTGATGATCGCTTTTTTGAAGCGGCGAGTAAAGCACTATCTGTTCTTCGTCCTTATCGCTTCTTAAACTTCTTTCTTCGTGATCATTTTTATTCAAATTCATCACTCTTAGAATATTTGGCTCTTTTTGATTCTCTGGTTCCCCCGCTAAGTCCTGTGGCAAACTAGAATTCATTATATGGTTTAGTCCGCGTTTCGCTGGTTTATAAAACATTATTCTGTTCTTTGAATTGACATTCCTAGCCGGACCACCTAGCAATGGTCCAGCTAACGCAGGACTTGGAGTGATGAGTAGAATTTCTTTGCTGGATTGCTGCTGTGATGTGAGACTTTGCAAATTCGACTTTTCACGTTCCTCGGCATCATGCACATACAATATTGATGAAAAATCTACGGATTTTGCAGTCATAGGATCATTCGTTTGGGGACTTCCTGTTTCGGCTAACTCCGGTAGAAACGTAGAAGTGAATTCTGAATCTTGGGACATAGTGTTCTCTTCTACATTTTGAAAATTGGAATTACTGGTTGTGGTATCTTTGTTCTTTGAGGATGTGCTTTGTTCTGTGCTTATGATGGTACTCTCATTGTTTTTTGTAACAATTTTATCAGCAATTTCTATGTTGGATTCTTCAGTGCTTTCATTCTGTACAGTTTCCAAAGTGCTCTGATCTTCCTGTTCCATATCAGACAGTTTACTGAGTTCAGTCTGTGCGTGAGAACGGTCTGTGGCTAGATTAGCATTCTTTTGATACATCTCAGAGAGGGTGTTTTCGCTTTCAAGTTGCTCTTCCCTTTGTTCAGCCTCAATTTCCTTAGAAATAATTTCTCTTATGGCGGCTGCCTGCTCCATGATAATATCTGACATAGTTTTTGGAGGTCCCAAAACATATCCTTTAGACTTAGGCTTCTCTGGCTCTTCTTGAACTTTCTTTCGGTTGTCAGCAATGAGCCTTTTCATTTCCAGAGCAGGAATGTCAATTTCTTGAAGTTTAGACGATGCCTTGCCGGCGCGGTCGACCTTTATATGAGCTTTAAATCCTCCTCCCAAATCAGTAGTGTATTGGACAATCCTTAGATCTCCATCTGGTTCTTCTACTGCATAACTGCCACGAGCGCTGCCCCCATCACCGGCTTCTTCTTGGGTTTTATAATCACCGAGCTCGTCCCGTACAAAATACTGGAATCTGTACTGCGTGCTACGTCCCTAAGAACAAGAGAAATAAAGTTTGCCAATGCTTCAGAAATTCAGGTAGTTTTCGATGGCTGGGAACCTACCACAAAGTCCTTAGGTATTGGCAGTATTGAAACGTGACCTCTTGAGAAACTGCAAAGTAGTCCGAGACACAATATATTGAGCTAAAAAATATTTTTCAAAACCCAGGAGTTAAGTGAAAAAATCGGATTGTAAGCAGTAATTGATAATTCCAGTGAAGTAACTCACAAACCACATTGCACTCCTATCGTAGAAAGCCACAAGGACAACGTTACACGAGTAAGAGTCCTGTTCTCCCTTTATGTACACAGGTATTAAATATGGTGGGGGGCCCTTGCTGTCGAAGAAGCTTATTGGTTCCCTTACACAAGTTACTTGCAGTTGTAACGAAGACCGGATTGGGTCGTAACGGTTTGGAGCGGATCGTTACGAATAGAAACAGAGAGTGTAGTGCGTGCACCGGCTCTGATCGTGTCTTTTTACAGACTGACCCCTTGTCCAGTGGCATGCTTAGGGTTTCTAGAAGCGTCATGACGCCTGGTGCCGTCCGCCCCACCAGGTACAGTACAGGGGCTGGGTGAAAAATACATCGGTAGAACGGGTTCTTGTCATGGATTACAAAAGATATCCAAACTACATCAATAGGATCTCCTTTAAATATATATAATATTGTGATGTTAGTTATTTTCTGAGCCATTAAATTATATTGCAATTCTTTTTAAGTAGCTCATCGAGTAATGCTTATGGAAATTGAGAATAATCTAGAATGGCGTGGTCGATCGTCAGTATATCTTTAATTTACTCCTACTTTACTCCCGCCGAGTTCCTGGTATTTCTTACGACCTGGGCCAACCTGCTGGAAGGATCTCGGGGGAAACAGGATCGAATAATAGTGTGCTATAAATGCAGGGTGAAAAGGTAGTAGGATGACTGGGCAGGATTCTTTTCCTTTTTTTTTCTCTTTCCTCCTTTTAAACTCCACCTACACTTCTATGCATCGTGACCCGTCCAACAGCTCTACCTGCTCTGACCCCATCCTTTATACTTACCACCGCCCGCTATCGACTTTACAATTCATAGTTTATTAAGTATATTCCCTATATGGTGCACTATGACGAAAGGAATAGTAAATACATAAGTGAAGAGCAAACTAGACACGTGAATGACACATAGCAGGATACGACAACGTGCCATGCATTGCAAATATTCTTTGGCGCAGGTGCACAGAAAATTCCTTCGAAAGATTCCTCTCTCTATATGCTGTCTATATTGCAATGCAGATATACATATAATCACGTTATGTGCATACCTTAAATCAACTATACCCTGTCATCTATTTTGGGCTCTTCTTTCGTTGAACGTCGTAGCGACCGGAAATTGGGGAGGAATCTATTCCTACTAGGTGTGAAAATATTCTATGAATATTAATAGGTATCCTGAATTATACTGTGAAACACTGGATGACCAAAAAGTGTGAATACAAAACTGATATGTGGAAAGTCGTTTCTCTCAGGACTTTCTCAAATTTTAGGATCACACAAGTATAACATAATATGTTTTCTCTGGACTGAGAATGATGGGGATGTTCGTTTAGGCCATACGGTATATGAAATGCTAGCTCAGCAGAGGAGAAGCGTCACCGGAGGTTTCGTACTGCGAATGGATTCTACGAAAGCCCATTTAGCCAGTCTGGCGTTGTTGTTGCCTTGTACCGAGGTGTCATGTTAATGTTCAAACTACTTCCATGTCTCAACCTCGCCGAGACTTTAAGACTTCCTATGAAATCTTTGTCTGTTTAGAGTTATCATTTCAATTACATCTCCTGTGTCAAGACATGCGGCATCCCCTGAAGCAAGTTCATGCGCTAGTTACGCCTTGATCCTATCCTTACCAGGTCTTATTCCTGGCAAACTGTAGACTGTGATATGCATTTTTGTCTTTTTTGTCTCTGTACGAGGCAAGTACAATGATGCACCAATTTTGTATAGGACCTTCATTGCTGCGTTTTTAGTTTGATCAATATATTTGAATGATATGATCAGTATCTGGAATCAGGGTGGGTGAATTTTCTTCCCAGCGGGAGGTCCTCACACGTCTATCCAAAGACTTGAGATCTTTCAGTCCTGGAGTACTCCTCCCACTGGTAAGTGGTTCGTTGAACTGAGATGCTATCGAAGTCTAAGGTGAGGGTAATGCGTTCCTGGTAAGACTGAGGCCTGAAGTGGCCCCGCCTGACTGTATTCTCTTGGGTGTCCCAATGGGCCCAGGAGGAAATCCGATGTACACGCGAATGGCATTCTAAGTAGGTGCCATCTTTCATGTACTGGTGTGTCGCCCCATTTTCTTAAGACTACATATAGAATGCTTCTTTTACCTTGACAATTCCAGGATTTTAGCTGTTTTTTCCACATACTGTACCGTCGTATATGTATAAGTGCAGAATTGTAGGATGATTAATGCTTTGGTCTTCAAACCTTTAGCTCTGCTATTGTATCATATCGTTTTCTTTTATCTGAACATGCGAGCAGCTTTTTTGTCTTTGTTCCGTTACTTTTTAATATTGTGATACTTCGAATTATTGTTATAACGACTTGGTTTTCCTTTTCATTGGTTAATTCTTTTTGCAGGATGCCGATGATGGATCTGTGTATGGAACACCTGGTTATATGGATCCTAGTAGTTTTATCTCAAAGGTAAATTAATAAATATAATTAGAAAATGGGAAGAGATAAAAAGGATAAGTGAGGATACTTTTGGGCGATTTACAATGCCTTATAAATTTTTCGAAGGTAACGGTGAAGGCACTGTTCGATTACAAAGCAAGGAGAAAAGATGAATTAACGTTCGTAAAACACGCAATAATTACTAATGTGGATCAGCATAATGATGATTGGTGGAAGGGTGATTACGGTGGTCAAAAGCAACATTGGTTCCCTGCTAATTACGTCGAGGTGATTGAGCCTCAAGAGAGCCAAAGCGACGTGAGTGACTAACAGTTTTAATTCTGAAAGTAAAAAGAATAAGAGGCTATTCTGCGAGTGATTTTACCTTGTATCTTTATTTTGCGTTCAGTCAGCAGACTCGATGATGCTTGGGAATCTGCAGAAAGGCTCTCTTGACATTATGGGAGCCGTTGTGGACTTGGCGGTGAGTGAGAGACCTGGCCTGGAGTGGATTCTCAGGATACAGAATCCCAGTATGTGCTCAGTTTTTGAAGCAGCTGCACCTTCGAAAGATGCTGCTCTTGAGTGGATGGCCAGTATCAAGGAGACTGCGCAAAACGCTAGCGTTAGGGTATGTAAACGAATTTAATACATTCTACATATTGTGATGAAGAAGATGATTAGATGATTCTCATCCTTCTTCGAATATTACTAGGAAAATCAACACAAGGAGATGGAACGTGCACTGCGAATAGCTAAGGAAATATCAAACCTGATAGTTTATTGCCGCTCCGTGGCCTTCAACGTGGAAAGAATCAAAACGAAGGGCTTCGTGTTCACCGAGATGAGCAGCTTCTCCGAAACGAAGGCGGAGAAGCTCATGTGCCAGCAAGAAAACAAGTTTTTCATCAAGTACCATCAGGTAAGAAGAGTAGCCAAGTGCAGCCGACTATCTCGGATTCCCGTCGTGAAAGGAAAGAGGGATTGCGCTCAGAACTGGATCTCATTTAACAGGTACAATTTAGCAGAGTCTATCCCAAGGGCCAGAGAATAGACTCCTCGAATTACAATCCTGTACCAATGTGGAATACTGGTTGTCAAATGGTAGCGCTGAACTATCAAACTGGTGACAAGCCCATGCAAATCAATCAAGCGAAATTCCGCGAAAATGGGAACTGCGGCTATCTGCTCAAGCCAGAATTTATGTTTAAAGACGATTTCAGTCCATATGATAAAAATTCGTTGCATGGCGTCGATCCGCTCAAGCTCAATTTAAAGATCATTGGTGCTAGACATTTGAGTAAATCGGGTAGAGGCATTGCCAGTCCGTTTGTAGAGGTCGAAGTTATTGGCGCTGAATACGACGCAGGGATTAAATTAACTACACAAACAATAAGTAAGCTTTCTTATGATGCATAATTTATTTACTGCTACAGCTTTATGAAATATATTATCTTTGATTATTTCTTGAAGCGGATAATGGTTTTAACCCCATGTGGAACGAGGCCTGCGAATTCGACATATCCAATCCATATTTTGCACTATTGAGATTTGTTGTGCAGGACGAAGATATGTTTGGAGACAGCAATTTTATTGGACAAGCTACTTATCCCGTGCGTATAATTTTAAAATGCGTTTATTTTCCAATTTATGTGGCACTTCACAGCTTATTTAATTTTTGTATTACTCCTATTTGCATAGGTGCGTTGTTTAAGAACTGGGTACAGAAGCGTTCCCTTAAAGAACAACTATAGCGAAGATCTGGAACTCGCGTCTCTCTTAGTTCATATCAGCATTAGAAATCCGTTGGTGCGTATAATTATCACTTGTAATTATATAGGTTTATTATATAACATACTTGATATTTATTATAGGAAGCAACGCAGAATCACGTTATAAGAAACAATTCTTTCGAGGGACGAGGTCCTCAGTGTGACGGAGACATGGAACTTCTTGGAAGACTTCATCTATAAAGAAATGCTCTTAATTTCTCTCTGTAATTTATTCTATACCTCAGGTATAACTTTTTCTAGTAATTAATTTTAGTTGTCAACTGAGAGCACACGAGTATGTAGAACGTGATCGTCGAAATCATGTTTTAGGAAAATATTGCAATAGGATATCAAGCAGTCATATCGTGTCAATATATATGTATATGTACTATATACTATTTTCAAACGTCATAAGAATGAGTTTGAATGCACTGAAAAATGATAAAAAAAAAACCTCGGCTACGCGTTGAAGCTGAGAAGAAAACTCGTGTAGAACTTTTCTGTAGATAATATGTTATCAGAAGCTCAAATTATGCGACTGTAACTAGTTAACAGTTTTCTTACGGCCTTTAGTACCGCGCAGTGGATTTTTGAAATGTTGAGTTTGTAATTCAAATTTTTCATTTCCTATTCTGATGTCTCGCCCGGTGTGCACGAGTACAAACAATGTGTGGTGAGACTGGCTCTGCTCAAGGAACCATCTTAATAATTTCCTATCCAAAAATAGATGTGAAAACAAAAAATATTCATGTCACGATTCACGTAATGGCAAGTGCGTCCAGAAGTACCTCATGAATCATGAAAGTCTTAGTCTAAGCAATGCGTTTAGCATTAGTATCCGGAAATTGCTCACAGCTTGTTGCAGGCCTAACTATGTCTCTTTCGAGGCAATAAGGTGTTCCTTAATATTCTGTACAGAAATTCTCAATGTAGTCTATCGGAAATATTTGTCGTGCAAAACGTGTAAACGTTCCTTCGTGTATTTATTTACGATCATTTTTCTGATGATGTTTGTAGCACAGGGAACCATGATCATAGAATTTTTTTAAATATTTGAAAAATGAGCAGTCCATTCTTTATTCTTGTTTTTTTTATTCTTTTTTTTATATATGATAATAAACGTACATAGCCCAGACGATAGTCAATTACGCGTAGAACAAGGAAACGTGGATATAGAAATAAGCAAAATACTTTTAGTAGATATACGTGTATCATGTAATGTATGTAATATGGAGAGAGAATTAATTGAAAGCTGTTTAGGTGCCTTCAGATCTTAACTATATGTAAAAGAATTTATTTGTTATCATACAGCATAAGAAATGTAATTATTGCTATATATGCTCCAAAAATAGTTTCATACCTCTTGTTTGCTAATGATACTACTATTAATTGAAATTCTATTGTTTACGCCTAGAAGAACTCTGTTTTGAATTTGTTTGCCATTAATTCCAAATAATTAAGATTAGAGGCCAACAGGTGGCACCGCCATTTGCTAATAAATGCGATGCTCTAAGAATAATATTAAAAAATCATTAAATTCCATAAGCACCACTGTTAATAATTCATTGCTGTATTTTATATTTTGTTACAATCTCTATCTCCACATCTTATAAAAGCCGATTTTTGTGTCTAATTAACATTGTACGTACGCGATAAACTCGAAAACAGGTGAGCCGATTTTGATGATATTGGTATCATTGCGATTCTTGGAATCTCTAAATGGTTTTAGGCGAAAATAAAATGGAGAATGCAGGGTGTGCAGAAGTTAGAGCGATATAATTGTAGTGATATAAAACGACACGGAGCAGCACCACAGGCGCTAATAGGAGCCGCACAAAGCTAAAATGAAATAAATGTATATGCACTGTAACGTGATTTTTGGAAAATATACGTTCCAAATTCCCAATCGGCCACCCCATTGTTGCTACACGTCGGTGCAACTAGTAGTAAGCAGGATAGACTTTCCAAATTTTGTGTTGCTCTGTCTATCGTTCTTCAGTTCTTTGACATCTGTTTCTGGCTCTTCTTTTCTTTTGCATTTTTTCACGTACCTTATCACGTACCTATACGACTATCAAGGAATGGACAACTTTGGATCCTGTTTGGAGAGCTTCTAAGGACCATTTGGAAAATTCTTGACGCTGCGCCTACCACAGATCACCTGTTGAACCACGGAGCACCCGGAATGGGGCTGTCAGACGTAACCACGGGTCGCTGATTTAAAGCGCTCGAGTACTCGTTACATCGTCGCCGATCGTAAATCGGAGATGCTTTTTCTCATCCCATCGCCTGGATGAGTAATTCGTAGACTCGCTGACTCCACTTGGCAGTCAGGGAACAAAGAAGGGAGACCATCAACCCGCGGACTCTACATCTCACCAGCCCCTGCAGGGACCATGACTTTAAGCACACTTCGGCGACAGTCGGCAAATTCCGTTAAATCTCGTCAAGAATCGTCAAGTTTCGACTATCATCGTCCGTTTCCACGTCCTATTCCTGATTTCGATATTTATTGGCCAATCAATTGCTTTGGACAAATTTTCTGTTCAAAAGTTTTGAATTTGTATAACAATAAAAGAGGAAAATTATATATGTTATTTCATAATATACTGTATATACTGCAAGTCTTACCATATGGGCCTAACAGTCTATATGATTTCTACTGGAATGTATTAACATTGATTTGTAGAGACAACATATTATTAGACTTTTTTTTGATGGTTAAACAAACGTCTTTTCATTCGTATCCACCCAAGTCACAGGTATTGTCGAGCGAAAATTCTTTGAAGAAGATTACGTAAGACGTCTTCAATAATTAATGATACAAAGGGGGACACAATAAACACTACATTCGCATTGATTTAGATAGTTATTTATCCAATTTTGCCATGTAAATGCAAGAAGGTGAAGGTGATACAACAGTTATTTGGGAAAATACTTAATTTTCTTGAAACATATTGAATAAATTTCTTTAGGAACGCTGTACTCAAGAACAGTATTTCTAACATCCCAGTGCTTTGTGGGTTATTTTCAATAATACGTTAAACAACCTGAAGTGAAAGAAAGACCCAGGGCGACCACTGCTTTCCAAAATACAGACGAGTCTGTGTTTTGCTCGTTTATTTTATAGCGTTCTTGATTGTTAGACATTTTTTGTACTGAGAGCAAGATGTAGATCTGTATTTTAAGAAGAAATGGCTACCCTGGATTTCTTAATATCAAGTAATAAAGCAGTAAATGCGATCAAGTCATATACATAACTGTAGTAATTTATCGTTACAAGGCAACACCTTTAATACTTGGCAACAATTCTGCTCATTCGCGGGTTACTCGAAAACTCGACACTACTTACCGCATTTTTTTTACCAGGATTTTTCAGTTCAAGCTCTTTAGGTATCTGAAAACCGTTTATGACTAGCTCTGTTTCTATATTGCTTGCATTACCGCTTGACTTACCTTCTTTGCATTGTTATCAGTGATGAATGAAAGTTTTGCCATGAAAAGGCATCGTGTTCGTATCGTGACGCACAGCTACAACTTTTTCTAAATTGATTTAACACCGTCTAAGAAAAGACTAACAAACTGCAGCATGAACAAACAAATAAAATAATGTAATTGAGGAGAAGTTACCGACCGTTGTTAACTGCCCTGTGAAATTGGCTATGTTCGATTGAACTTACCTACTGAGTCAACTGTATGATACGGCTTGTACCGAATAAACAACACCTATCGCCCGATGCAGGAAGTTTCGGCGTTGACTGAAGAGGCAAATAGATTAAGCATCTTATGGGTTATGGCGTCACGCAAGCTTGGGTGACGCAACAGCTACAAATGAACTGTACCCATTGAAATGCTATACATATATATATATTCTACATATCAGAAATTGCGAGGCACAGAATATACGGGCATGTCTAGTCTATTTATATTCAGTCAACGGTTTCGGTCAGTCGAAAATGCTATAACATTGATAGTGTAGATCATCATTATGTCAACGGTAACATGCATTAAGTCTGAAGAAATTTCATAGGCTACTAATAAGATGGCGCCAGACGCGTATGAGACGTATAATTACTTAGCTTAAAATGATATGAAAATCAGTTTTCTAATTTAATAATTAAATTGCTCTACAGGCGTCGATCATACGTCTAATATCGCCTTGGAAATTCATGTACCTTTTAAGGTTAAGATGCTTAGTTCGTTTGATTAATTTTCTTAAGAAGTTTTTGAAACTTTAACTGTATATAATTTAAAATACTATTTAAACGTTTGTGTAATTCGAAAGAGATTTGCTATTACAAAGCTGAGATAATTGTTATTACAATCAGCATCTCTTACACGTATCGTCATATATTCACAGAATAGAAATGGTTGTCGCTACTCTAGAATAGTGTTCGGTCATATTGGTGCACTGGGAAAATCAACAAGTTAACTAAGGGTTCTGTTTTGTCTACTCTGCCTGGCTCTGACAGACCGAATCTCTTGACTTCTGAAGGTTCTGCTTAGAGCGAGAGCGACGATTACTCCCGTCTCTTGCAGCATCGTCTCCTCCGATCACTCGATGAGCAAAAACTTAGGAAAGTTCCAGTGTGGCTTTAAGTTCGACAGTTTCAGGAAATTTCAAGATCTTCCTTCATGGTTGCTAGGACTTTAAAGACTTTAATAATAGGAATACCGCCTATCGATGAGTCACTAGCATGAGACAGCCTAACGAGAAGCAACTAAATATTAAGTGACAGACGATACTGCTCTCAATGCTCGAAACTATGCGTGACAGCCAGAAAGAAAGAAAGGACAGAAATACAGGATATTACCGAATACACGCCACAGCAATGTAGTAAATGTCACTAGGCTGAAACATATATGTGATTGATCGTTAATATTTTTAATTTTTTAGTAGCGACTGTTTCATTGATTTCCAAAGACTTCTCCGTTTTCCTTATTGATCCATTTGGTCCACTCAATTTTCAATGTTTTACGCTCTGCTTCGATGCATTTTGCTCTTATGCATATACGAGTGAGACTTTAGAAAAATGTCAAATTCTCAAGATAGATTTGTCAGCGATAATAAATCATTCAGGAATCAACTTTTAGACTAGCGATTTATTTCTCGCTTCACTTTATTCTTTATTTCATTTTTTTTCACAGGAAAGAAATTAAACGATTTTGAAAAATCATTTGGTTTGAAATTAGGTTTTCCTTTGTTTCGCATATATATTTATAGGCGTATAGTAATATTCAGGGTATTCCTATTTCGTAGCGGAACCGAACTCTTGATCGATATATTTGCCGAACACCTTGATACTCTCGAATGTTTCAGCACCAACTGGGATAATTCTTGATGTTGGCAAATCAAAACCGAACCATCCACCGGCAGGAAGCTCAATCGTGTAGGACAACTCGACACCACCAATACCCTTGACCCAGTCGTCACTGCCTCCAGCTGCAGCGTCTGCATTTTAAAGTGAGAATCGTATAAACGTCGGGTTCCGTAGAAAATATCTAACGAAAATATGTGGAATACTTACAAAGAACGTTGGTTGATGTTCCTATGGTGTAACGAGTTCCGTAAAGGGAGGCTAGAGCATCATCAGCAGCTTCAGCCAAGGAGCGCTGCAGGAAAGTAGTCGTATATTTGATTAGTAAAAGGCAATTAACCTTTTAGATTAGTAGAAGAAGATGCAATTATAAAACTCACCAGCTCTGGCTCGTTGTCAGGAAGGTCAGAAGTGTATCCCCATGGGTAGAGTAAGTACTGTGAAGTCACAAAAAAAAAATAAACAGTCATTAACCTCTTAAGCGTTAGTAATGCATTTATGTTCAAAAATAAAAGTGACCGCTATTACTCGTATTAATCATGTCTTTAGGCGTACAAGAACATATTTCTACTCATCCGATTTGCAAATAAAAATCGTTCGCCTGAGGTTTTCAAAGTCGTAAAATTCAAATCAGAGCTCAAATTTTTTAACTTCAGATTAAATGTTTCAATATATCAGTTCCTTAAATTAAAATTTAGTTGATCCACAAAGACCATTTTTCATACTAATTTAGCTGTATTATTCGTTTTTTGTTATTTATTTTCGGTTGTCATATTGGATCCCTGATTTCTATTTTGCAGCTTTTAAATGTCCGAAGAAACAATTTGTGTGCGAATTTGACTATCCTTTCATTTTCGATGGCCATATTGGATCCGCCATTTTAATGTTTCAATTGTTGACTTTTTATTCGAATTCAGCGACCCTAAAAAGCCTCAAAATCAAGTCGTTGTGTGAATCAAATGACTTTTTAGTTGAAAATATTTTTAGCTCCATAACCTCAAATTTACCTTTACACTTATAAGGATGAGTTGTTATAATTCTTACAAGTAATACATGAGAATAGAGATACAGTTTGTGTCAACGTACGTTTCCGTATGAGTGATAAGTCAAGTAGAGCTTAATGCTGTCCTTGTTTTGTAGAACAAAGTTACGAAGGGCCTGAGTCTCTACTTCAGAGAAGGGTGTAGGTCCAGCATAAATATCACTGCAGGGAACATCGGAAGCACCATTTACTGTAAATCAATTTTCTTAGTTAAACATTAGCCTTGATTTGAGAGATCTCTATGGTACTTACACATCCATTCTAGTTCAAAGTTCCTATTGCCATCGACACCACGGCAGCTACTGCCAGCGTTAACAGAGCGAGTCTTTCTCCAGAGACGGTACTGTCGAGTAATTAATACTTTCGTTGAAATTATTTGCTCTACTCCTTCGATAATCGACTTGATTCTCTTGATGACTTACCGAGGTAAAGGTGAATTCATATCCATCAGGATTCAGAATAGGAATGATGTACCAGTCGACATTGGCGTAAAGGTCAGCATTTTCAACCAGCTGACTGAGAATATAAAGAGAAGTGGAAGGTGCAGCCCATTCTCGAGCGTGGATACCAGCGTCTATCAAAATGGCAGGTTTGTTGCTGCCGCCGCTGCTGATCTTGATGGCGTAAATGGTGCGGCCTTCGTAGGAAGTTCCAATGTCAAGAATCGTGGCAATGCTGCTATACGATTCAGCGATCTCTTGGAGGTAGCTGACAATCTTGTAAAAACAAAGAAATATTGTTCAGTTATGGTCCAAAGGATAAGTAATGATTATATTACTGATTAAAATCATTTTTACTAACGACATCGTATCGAGGGAATGATGTGAAGGTATAGCTTCTGCCTGCGAATTTCTCTAGGGGTGGCAAATTTTTTGCAAATTCCATGGCGATCTTTTCTTCCTCGACCTTTTCCAATACATTATGTACGTAGACGTTGTACTCGATATCGTTACTCTCTAGGACCGATTTGAAGAGAGTGGCTTGCTCTGCAGTAACCAGAACGTTCACAGGTTTCTGTAGGTCGGTGGTTAGTTCAATGAAGTCGAAGCCGGGGATGCCCTCGTAAGATTTAACCAGGTTGAGCTTCTCTTCGGTGTTAGCCATGATCCTCATGGCCTGCATCCTGGAAGATGAAAGAAAATTTGTTAATTTTTCCTCGCAGTAAAACTCGTGTCACAATGATCGTTGAGTCTTATGGAGAATGTACCCTCGAAGGGATGGAAGAAGCTCTTCACTGGCTACGGCGACGGCCGCAAATGCGACTAGAAGCACCACGGAGAAACGCATTTTCTTATTCTGAGGGTTGCTACCATAGTCAGCCTTTTATACATGTCTGTATCTTCAAGATCTTTTTTACGTGTTCAATATGAGTTATCGGTAGAGATTGATTAATTATCATTGATGTGATTCGAATGATTAGTTCTCGACAACGATTAGCAGATAAGAGTATACGCTTATTAAACGGTCATTGTATGAATTGTTTGCCCTGATAATGAAATATGACTTCGAGAGTGGGGACATCGATGCTTTCAAAGCGCCAGAATTCCAGTGTTTCAGTGTTCAAACTGTTTTCCATTCCTATGGAGGGAATACCAGAGTCAGATCGAACGCTCTGCTAATTGCTCTGCAAGCGTAAACGTAATTTGCTCTTCCCCACCATCCCTTCACTGTCCCACTACGATAGTCAGATTCTAACTACTGGAATCACACGTATGTATAGATGTAGTCAAGCGCCATGTCGCTAGACTCGATATTACCCATAAGTATCGATCATTCTCGCTCTCCTGTACTAGCATTGTACCACCACGGTTTTCTCTATAGCTGTTGCTGACCATTGGATTACCGTATAGACCCAGCGCTTTGCCAGATCCTTTTACAGACCCTGTGCAATTCCTGTTTTTCCTACTTTATTTCAAAGCAGCAGTAGCCAGAATAGAGAACCTGAGAAATATTGCCGCTCCCACCTGTCAAGGTGCAAAACGGCTAAGCCTCCAGTTCCGTAGGTGCGGCTTTTCTTTATGTAATATTACTATGTATATTATAACTTCGTACATATGTAACTGCTGGACTTGTGAATGTATACGTTTTTTTTATAAAAATTAAATTCCTTCATCTTCGAAGCCTTACATTTTCTGTGTATTTTCTTGTGGCTCGACTTTCTTCCTTTAATTTATTTTCGACTAGATCCTGAATACTTTTGTTACAATAGAACTCGTTAAATTCGTTCTAGAATGCCTATATAGGATCCATACGTGTCTGCCAGCAAATTTTATGGTGTAGACTGTAAATTCTAAGACTGAAAATTCGTACCGTGTTCCACGGTCAAATTTTGCTAAGGACTGTAGAGAAATGGATTATCATGGAACTCCACGGTAAAAATTATATGATTACGTAATAAGATATGTGAAAACCCATAACTTTTTTTTGTTTAGCGTCAATAAACGAGAAATCTAATATACTCCACATTAAAATTAAACATAGCAGTTGTCATAATTTGACTTCTTCAAATGAGCTTATACATTAAACAAGGTACAAATACAAATTTTACTCGATATGTTTTCAGGTAACAAAAATTTCACCATTGCACTTCAGTAAAAACGAATGTGCTGTGCCTTAAATGTTGCTGTGTTTTGATGACTTATTTTAAAATGGATATTACGTATGAAAATATCACGATGTTCCATGACTATCGTGATTTTCACGGTAATATAAAATTCATTCATTGTAATTTTTGCATACATTTTCTTACTTATCAAACTCTTGCCTATCGATTAAAATCAAAAGTCAATGACTATAGCCAAGAGTTGAACAAGATCTGCAAGATCCTTGCTAGGCATCAACGTACAAAAAATATGTAATAGGCATTCTAGGGTTAAGCAAATTATTTCAATATTCAGTGATGTCTTTCCAATATTCCTCTTCGTTGATACGTCTGTTGTGTAATGATGCGTATCAAATGTCATTCATTTCGAAGGTTTTCGCGCAAGTTGAAAATCCGCATAAGTCGAATGGTCCTTCGATATGATAGTTTTTCACATATATGTTTATTTCAAAGAAAAGTTAAGGCTGTAAGTCTAGACCGCGTATCTCGAATCTGCGTAAGTCGAATTCGTTAAAGTCGACGACTTACTTTACTTACGACTACTTTTATTTATTAGACAGATAATGTTAATGTCTAAAACAAAGAATCTGACTCTACTAAGAAACGAAAAGAGACTTTTAACTTTGCATTGAATATTTATTGATAAATTAGATCAAATAATGGAATGAGATTGATTATAGTCGATCCAGAAATTCAATGTGTTTTCGTGACATGTCGAAAACAATGAAGTCTCTAGCCAAGTTACAAGCGGCCTTGCACACAATTTTTATTACAAAATATGCACGATTTTGGACTGAAATATATTTTATTTTTCTATCGCAACATATATATTTTCGTCATTTTATGGAAAGCGGTGTGCAATTTTCTGAGGATTGCATTGTAGACAACTGTCAAAAAAACACATTGAACTTGTGGATCGTCTATACCACTTTTAAATGATTATCGATACACAATTCTTTTTCTTCATCTTATTTATTAAAATGATTCTCATCAATTAATAAGCAATTAATTTTTACTAGTTATAATCAGATAACGTTATAACACTGATGTGTGACAAATCAATCAGGATAGGCGTAAAGGAGCTTACAGATTTTCGAGATTCGGTATGAAAATAATCGAAAAATGTCACCGTCCATTTTTTATGAAACGTAATTCTTCAGCGAGCCAGTGTCACTTTTATTAATGAAACATTAATAAGTCCAACCCATTCTGTAGATAACCATTCTTGTCATTTTGCAAACTTTTTATCGAAATTGTACGTTTCTTTATCGCTTAACATTTATCAGGCAATCATTTCATTTACGCGTACCACATTTATGTTTGCGATATGACGAAATAGATGATTCGAAAGATGCTAGTCTATTGTGTCAAAATTACGAGAATGGAGCTTAGATCGCCGCTCTTTCTGTTAGATAAAATTTAGAATTATTTACATACACACAGATCGATTAAAGTAAGCAGCAATTATCAACGAAATTCAAAGGCACCTTGCAGACAACATAAAAAAGTAATTTAATATTGAAATTTCAATTTATTACACATGATTTTATGAAGAAATAACATTTTTGATATTTTAGTCAAACGACTTTTATATTTGTGAAATATATACTGCAATATAGAAAGAGTTTCTTAAAGTGTAAAGGTTATATAAATATATTGAGAAAGTAGAGTCACAGAATGTTTTAATAAAATATTAATAATTAAAGGAGGCATTAGCAGTTTAAAATATTTTTCGCCATGTTGAAATTTGACAACACTGTACAAGACGCCAAGAAATATAGATTATTGCAATTTTCAATAGACCGTAGCATACGTGGCGTACTTTTCGAAAAATGTTTTGTATTATTCAATTGTAATTTGGCACAATGATTTAATATGAGTAATTGTCATATATTTATGAAAGTATTGATTTATGACATGATAACTGCAAGAAATTTCAATATTGGAAATACAACGAAGTCAAATGAATGTTTAATCACAAATTTATATTCATCTTCTAAAAGCATTCGTGGAATAATTTATACATCTAAAAATTCACTCTTATTCGTCACTGAAATATATTAGATAATAAATTTATTTCAAACTATTTTATGCTCTTTAAAGTAATTGACTTCAGTTTGACTAGTACGTGGAGACAGAACCTGCTATTCTATTATATATAAGAACTATTGACGTTTCTAGCCGTTCTGAGCAGATCAATCTGTCTTAATAATTTTCATATATAACGAATTCTTTGATAATAAATATATTTTTTTTGTACAAATTACGTATCACTTGGAATTTGATAGTCACATACTTTCTATGCACATTTGTTATTTATTATTCGCCTGTTGAGTTTTGGCTGGGATATTTATGACAACTGATTGCCCATGTTATTTTGAACTCCCATTAATTTCCGATTGATTGCAACAAATCCTCAGTGATACTGAATGAGCGTTATCGTCTGGCTAACAACGGGATTATCGTGACGAATGCTTCGTCGTTGAGATTTGCTGGGGATGCTAGGTATACACATATAGGTATATTAATGTAGCAAAGACCTGAGATACTAGTACAGACACCAGCAGAAGTGGAACAAGTAAAGAAATAGCATTTGGTAATGGAATAAATTCGATAAAGTCATTTAGTATTCGAATGTTATATTATATTGGAAGTCTAATTGTTCATCAAGACATTTTTCCTAATTTACTTTCTTTCGATTTGCATACCTATTTAACCCTTCGCGTACTACGCCCGTATACGTATATGACCCATGCTGCTATTCATTTCCATCGTTATACCTCCAAAAATACTACAGATATACATTTTCAAAAAGATTTATTAATTTAATATTTCAACTTTCAGATTCATAATTTTTTATTAGACATTCTTTTTACTTCTCGCTTGAAAGTTATCCGTGTTCAATATGAGGTTTTCGAATCTGCGAGGCTATGAAGAGTTAAGTTTG
The DNA here is from genome assembly GCA_030142615.1 of Syrista parreyssii. Lineage (NCBI taxonomy): Eukaryota > Metazoa > Arthropoda > Insecta > Hymenoptera > Cephidae > Syrista > Syrista parreyssii. Next base: position 24,445 of record JARQTG010000220.1, read on the forward strand.
CATGCTCAGAACGACATGCCGGTAGAGATTGTCTAGAAACATTCAAATGTTATACGCCAGATATTTTATAATAAAGCAGAAGTCTGGAAATCAAAGATCTCACAATGATTGATAAAAAAAAACGAGCCTTAACGAGGAACGTTTCCGTTGATGTTCTGATTGCAAAAAAATATGCCAGCTTATCAGTATTGACAGTACGATAAAGTATGTTAGTACAACAGAGAAACGATGTTCAAGTATATCAATAATCTTCTAGGTTTTTGATAAATAAGCGGCATTTTTTAAAATAGACAGACATTGTGGATACTTTTACGTTTTTTATAATCATTTGCCAATTATATTATTTCGCGTTAGTTTTATATTATTTAATATGGTCTACGTGAACACTTAACATTTTAATACGTGTATATATATATATTAGACAGACGTAAAGGGGTCTATGTTGAGCAGGTCAAGGATGTCTCTTAAAGGCATATCGACTTTTATCGCACACATTTCTCTGGGCATACAATATTGGCTTAACGACATTACCGTCGCGCTGTCAGTCAAGGTAAGCCTGTGGCTTCTTACTAATGGCCTCTTCATTAAGTCGCCCCTTCGCATGGTCCTCGCTGACGCCTAGATTGGAAAAGCCCGTAAAGGTAAATCATTTCCAATTTTGGCTAATTGCTACTCTGTTTCACTGTGCTGTTGACCACATGTCCGTCTCTCTCTCCCCCTCCTTCTCCCATTCCCTCTTTTTCTCTCTCTCTCTCTCTCTCTCGCACCACTCCCTCTGACTTTTCAGCACTCATTCACTGATACTGAATAGGCGGACTAGCTAACTCATCAGCTACTGTTCAATGACACTGATTTGTTCTGTATTTTCTTGATGAAACAATCTGTACACGTTGGGTCACCAGTTGAACAAAAAGGCTTGACTGAATATTCGTATTCGCATATGCTGGTCGGACTGTACTGGGTATTTGGGTAATATACGCACCGGCTGTTATGTCATTAGCAAGCGGAGCCAATGTCGGCGCTCGTATAGCATATTGCTCGATCGTTTGTAACGCAAATTACTGTCACTGTGGGTTCTAGCTTGGTGGCTTCAGCTCAACATGCAAACACACAAGCCCATCGTTATTTTTTCGGTTCTTTTCCTAATTCCTCTTCACATCCTGACGTTTAAGGTTGCTTGTTCCTTCAGTAGAAATACGAAAACATCATTACTTTTACCTGTGGTACGAAGAAATGATCCGTTTGGATATCAGTTCATAGTGCTGACCGCAAGACTGATTGATTTGTGTCGTAGGGCTGGCAGCTTTTTGACTGGTTGACTGTCGCGATAGCCAGATTAGTGAGTTCTTTCTATAAGAAATCAAGAAATATTAGAAGTAAGGTAAAACACAGGGCAGGTCTATACGTCGTAGATTGATCTCGAGAGAAAAGGCCGTGGGAAGAACGACGGATGACGTCTCGCGATATTGCCTCGCATGTATCCCTCCCCGAATTTGCATCCCCTAACGTTGAGGCAACGATGATATATCACGGCACTTTCGTTTATATAAAGTTGTAACGCGAAGGCCTCTATGATTATTCTTCTGCGAGAGGAGGACAGTGGTTAGGTAAGCGGATGGGAGGGAAGAAGAGAGGAAAGGAGAGAAGAAAGACCGTGGGCGTTGATCGCTTCCGTTGTCCATAAAATTCTGTACGTCCTCCATGAAATTACCGAGTTTTCATATCGTCAGTGACAAAGGACATGGGATGGGGCTGGATTGCAGAAAGAATGCATCTACCAGAGAGAACGAGTGATGCAGAATAGGAAGTAAAGGATGCAGAGGGGAACAAGCAGTGAAAGCTCGAGACGAAATACCATGCTAATGGAAGATTTAATATCGCATCAATTAATCCGGCAAGTTCTCTACGTTTCGTTTCTGGAATAATTGTAGAATTGTAGAATTTCTGAGTGCAGAGAGAAAGAATGGTAAGATAGAGGCGCGAGAGAGGACGTGAAGAGGGACAGCGGAAGAGAACGTACCTCCTGACATCTCAACGTTAACGGAAAATCCGTTTCCGCAAACAACCGCAATAATCGGAATGGAATATCAACTCGGTGTGCCGTGCTCTAAGCTCTTTGAAGTTTCGAGAGGACTCGGAAGCCAGCGCTGCGACGCTCCGCACCCCGTTGCTTCCCTTTTTCTATGTTATTGCTCTGCCTTGCCGAGGTAGACGTGTTTACCTCTTATACATGGTACATGTGCATACATCACGGTACCTACATGCGTAGACACAAAGGCTTTCAGCGTAAACGTATGAGTTAATTCTAAGTATCTGATTGGAGCACATTTTATTTCATGCATATTTAACTCTGTGTCCTCATGTACCATATATCCGCCCGTCACGATCAGTTTTCATGATTATGATCCTGAGAGAATAATTCACCCTCTGCTTATAACTAGATCGATTTGGATAGACGATACACCCTAACGATGATTGAACTCCAGAGGGTTTGCCGAGGCAAGTAACTCGCTAAACGTGGAACAGATTGGTCGCTAATTGTCAGTGTCACAAGCAGAGCTGTCGTACACGATGTTTGGTCTAGTTGATTCGACAGGGTGAACGAATAAGGGATAGTGAAAGAGGCCGTAGGAGCAGAAGGAAGGGCTGCCTGGCATAAAGGGAGGAAATCTCCTGGTCGTGGTTGGCAGGAACGCGGCAGATTGTCTGGCGCTTGGTTCTCTCGGGTACCAAAGGTACCAAGATGGAAGCTAGGGGCAGGCTGTATATAGCTCGCGTGTTCAAAGTCGAGTACTAACCGAAACGTCCATCCAGGCACAACCTATTCTATCGTTTCTGCTAGGAATAACGGTCTCGCCGACTTTAATTAGTTTAGTTCTCCCCTAAACAGTCTGCGGGCTGATGTCTGCATTGCGGCCCGGCGCAATCCGCCTTCGCTTCCTTCACCTCAGAACGCTTATGTCGTGATGCGACAAGACACGAGAACACTTTAAAAGCCAAAGATGCACACGATTGATTTTGTTTGCTCGGTTTTAAAAACTAGGGTGCATACAAATGTTAATAAAGTATGAAATATCGTTTGTGATTTCATAATCGATGTCGGTAAAATCTCAATCCCAGCATCGCACATGTGTTAGAGAATGCTCAGAATTTTTGTAAGATGCACAAAGCATCCCTAACGGCGGAAGTTGTCGAATATGATTTTCAGGATGGAGTTTGCGAATATAAATTGGTTATATTAAAATCACATTGGTGAACTTAATGGCGAACTCGAGCTCTTTACGGTTGGTAGGCGGATGGTACGCAAGAAAGTGACCTTTCGTTAATAATGCTCTCGGCGGTTACGAGGCGAGAAACGGGACTTACCAGGAAAAAGAATATAAGGATGGAAAGAGGAGAGTGAATAAGAGAATAATAATAAAATGAATAAAAGAAAGAGAGAAGAGCGATAGAGCAGTGGATTCTTATCGGTAAAATATCGTGCTTTTTTGAGAGAGTTTCTTTCTTTTCACCAAGACTTTTGGTGAAAACTACAAGCTGCATAAGTCACGTATTCGCCGAGTGGATTCGCACTTCGCGAATATGTACGAACGGTTTATTACCTATGTGGTTTTCGACTGGTGTTGCTCGTGCTACGAGGCAGCATCAGGACGCGCCAGGCCGAACCAGCAATTCGCGATAAATTTCATTCGTGCTCTATGACGTATAGCCGTCAGTGTTGACGGAAATTTATAGGTGGACGACGATGCTTTATCCAGGCAGTACATCCGGCCACCACGGAAACGCTCACATGCTCACTTGCCCACTTGGCCTCCAATTGGATTTTCATCTCCATTTCAATTTTGACGTCGAGTTTGCACGAATTCTATGCTAGAAGTGTAACAGAAGGAAAGTGACGGCATTCGAAGTCACACGGGAAAAAATATCCTTTTGGATTTACAGGAACTCGTGTTACATTCAAAAACTATTCATGTTAATTGAAGTCTTGTAGTTGGAGAATTTACAGGAGTAAAACCATGTTATTTTTATAGTACTACTTTTTTAAAGTTAATCCTTTAATTTGTACAGAGTAGGAATGGAAATGTATTTTTTTCTTTTTGAATTTAAAGAGACTGGTAGGATATTATACAAATTAAAGCAAGATTCAGTGGGGCATAGATTAGTTATGCAATAGAATCATTGATGTCAATATTTATCCCCATACAAATAATTTTATGTCAAACCTCGTCAAGTACAAAAACAATCTGAAGAACACTCCAAAAACACATCTCCAAATCAAGGGGTACATTATTGTTCTGTATACAAAAAGTATGGAAATTACACTATATGGTACCAAGTATTTAAAACACTAGGGGAGAGTGGGGTTATTGCGAACACCTGGGCAAAACATCAAGTAAAACGAAATTTTTAAGGAAAATTAGTTTGTTATTAATTTAATAACATATTTAAATTATTTATTTATTAAGTACAAGTATCAGTTTCGATAAAATTGAAAACAACATTAAACTTTTAATCAGAAAATAAAATCCCAGATGTTTGTTAGACCCCACTGGCCGTGGCGTAATCACGAACACTTTATGAGTTTGCTACATTTTATATTATATTCTTCTAATTATTTTTTTTGTACGTCAGCAATTATGTCCTTTACATTTTGGTTCTTTGATAACCGTCTTTTTCAAATGGTCAAATATAGTTGTTTTCGGCACAGAATAAGCAATAGCTGTTTTCTCTAATTTAATTTTTTACTCTTCATATCCTTTGTGGCTCTTTGTAAATTCTCTATGTTATACTTTTTCCCATCTTTCGTTTGTATTTTCGTGCTATCTGTAATAATTAATTCAATATTAAAATTAAAAAAACATATAAAAAGGATATTTGCGACGGGTAATATCGAACGTTCGAGATTGCCCCATCTGATTCGTACGTCATTACATCACGACATGAAATAAACAAAACATGAATTTTTTCAGAGCTTAAATCTAGGCAACATAATGCTACGATCATAAAATATAGTTTTAATTATACTTATTTAAACTCCAGTAAATCTCAATTGTATTACTTATATATAACAATAATTACGTGTAACTTTATTTGACAAACATTTACTTGCAAAACGACGAAAAGAATGAATTATATTTACCTTGAACGGTGCGTGCAACATTTGTGCACAACGATCTGTCCAGCACTGAATATAAGCTTCTCTGTTAGTCAGTGGAAAGAAAAGATCAGCTTTCTTTTTCTAACCTATTATACATACATATATACATATCTCGAAACGTCTGTGTTCGGGATTATGTCACGATCGTGTTTACCACACTCTCTCCTACATCTTTGTCCATTTGTATTGTCACATGATTTTTATTGTATCTGAAGATTTCGATGGGACATGCCCATTACTCCTTTGCGTTATTACGGGTCTTTATAAATTATAAAGATTGCAGTTAAAATATCCATATTTAAGTGCTCACTGGCTGCATCATAAACACAAAGATATCACTTAATAATATTGAATCTCAATAAAGGGCATAGGATTGTTCATAATTTAATTAATTATCGTTTAAGAGGGAATAGAACTGTTTGCCGAACTCAGAAGTGATGGTGCTGCCCTGCGTGTGGCTAGCCGTGGAAACACGCGTGACGCAGGGATTACACTTTTGCATGCTTGTATGGCGTTGTGCCTCATTGTTAGTGGTGCTCAACAGCTCACTACGTTGAATTGGGAAATTCCCTATATACTTTTCTTTGCAGGACTTAAAATTTGCCTTGAACATTGGAGATTCGACATTGTGATTGAAGCGAATAATGGCATGATCATTAATGTGGAAATTTGCAATTAATATGTACATATAAGCACTGCCTAAGTAATGATAGCATGTGAGCAATGAGCACCACTGTCAGTGACCCCGCACGTTGGGACTAGTCGTGACGTAGCGGGTTACTACTAGCGCCAACTACATGGGCAAAAGGTCCAACTTTTAGGCGAGGAAAACTGTTTGTTGACAGTAGAACATTTCCTTGCACGTTCCTTTTTTCAATTTTCATCGGTGGTTCTTTTCAATAGTACGATAAGTGTTGGATAGGAAACGGCAAAGGTAATGTTGGGTCACCATGACAGATCCGTAGGTTGTCACTGGCGATATTCATTTACATTTTATATATTTTCTACAAAATAATTAAAAAATTCGGCTCGACAGTAAAAGACATTTTATTGGAAGAATTCGATTTGGTGTAATCAATTTATTGACGCTATTTTTTATAATGACATTTTTGGGTGCGCAGTTTCCTTGTTTCCAATTCTGAAGAACGCGGACGATCATCTGTGTGATAACTCGCACATTGATAAAGCTGCATTTAACGAATTGTGAATTGTGACGTCAAAGTATGTTCGTTAGATGGAAATACAAATACCGCAAGCGGGATTGAACTTGCGAATTTCGAGATGCTCGAAGCGAGCAACTTACGCTCTACTCATTGAGCCACCAAACTTCTTGTAACTATATTATTCCATGACATCTTTTTGCACGAAAATAGTCCTAAAAACCATCACAAGATCAAGTCATACTACACGTTTTTTATTGTGTAAATTACATACAACTTGCTGACTGTTAATTGCCTAATTCCCTAGATCGACAACTTTACGGAAAAATTGTATGATATAAATCATTATACAAACAGGCCTTTCTCGTATATTCTGAGGCTGTAAAATTTGTACATGAAAACATAATTATAGTGTCCTAGGAATATCTGTAAATATTTTCAAACTATTGTCAGTTATAGCAATAATAAAATGTCTTTAGGATATTCCACGAATATTAAGTATGCATTTAGGAGATACAGTATAAGTTCACAATATACGAAGAATATTACGTGCTACCTGGGTTATTTCGATGGGTCTGACAGGGACTGCTTAGTTTGTAGTATTGACATACTAATTACTTATCTTAGGTATAGGACATTCCGTAATTCTAAGACATGTATATCTGGTAAGAGAATAAAAAGAATATATTTTGTGTAGTATTGGCCGTGATTGTGAGCCTACAATTGCAAGCCGTAAATGGAGAAACCATATCAATTTTCAGTTAGAGCCTTTTCTAACACCCGGTGTGCTCTGTCAAATTTCTGCACGTGGATAGATCACAAATTATCTACACTCGGTCATCTTGAACAGCAGCGAATGGCGTCTCTTGCTGTTGCTTATTGTTTCATAAAGTTCAAATTTCACATAATATGACTTTCTAAAAATGAATACTAGAAATTATAGAAAAAATAACAAATAGAAATCTCCTGAAAGAGACATTGTAAAGATATTGTCATTTAAATATCGAGTAAGCAATATTGATCGGTTGTCCCGTAACATTATGTATTCGATGTAGTAAATTGGATGTCCGTGCAATATCTTTACAATATTGTTTATTTGATTTAACTTTATTTGAACGTTTGGGACTGCTTTTAGATATTTCACAGATATTTATTGTTGCTTGGGCTCAGTTTAATTATAGAAGGTCTAAAATACCTGGATCTCATAAAATGAACTAATTTCTCAGCAAACATGATTGTCACATTTATGTGACTTTTACGTAGTTACTATATAACAAAATAGAATTTATTATAACCGAGATAAAAATGTTATAAATGTGCTTGCTGGGATAAAGGTGTGAGATACCTGTTAGATTACAGTTACAAGTCGTTGTTACACGTATAAACCTAACATACTATGGTATACAGAGCTTGTGCTACTTTATTTTATTGCTACGTAGAAGTACTTTTACTGGATATTTTAGTTCTGAAAATACATTAAGGTGGATTTGTACGGATGTTTTGACGAAAATCGAAAAAAAAATTCGAATTTTTTCCGTATTTAATATGTTCAAGAAATGCATGCATCTCCTAGAAAAGTTTCATACTCCTGGGATCATTCGTAGAGCTTTGACAGGGTCATCTTTGAGCTCATGAATTGTGGCCCTGTACGCCTACTGGTAAGTCATTTAGACTGACTCACCGCAGATATTTATTGCAAATTTGTGTTCATCATAGAGTATTGCAATATATGTGCAAAATGCTTAGCGAACGATGTGCAACTTCCGATATATGAACAAACTATTATAATTGATTAAATTAAGTGTTATATTCACAGATTACAAATGTCTCTATTAATGTATTTGGAGAAAATATTTCACAGGGACTTTCAATATCAAAGGACCAAGTGGACATAATAGTCAATAATACAGTGGCAACATGGGTTGCATTGTACTTCAAGAATTAAAAAAACCTATGAAGTAAAGACATCTGATTGATGCTTCCAAAAAAAGTAGCAAACAACGTGATGTCAGAAAGAAGAGGAAAAGTAAAATGCAAAGTATTACATTAGGTAAGAAGCTTTGAAGAAGTTTAAAAATCTCTGTAAGAAAACAGAAGCCGTAAAGAAGTAAAAGGAAGGGCCTGCTTATGGAGCAGGAGCATTTTATCACCAATTGTGAGATGTAAAATGTCCCCAATGATGTTCTACAGCTGTACGTAGTAAAACATCTTTCTCAAAATTATATTGTCACTTCGTTAAAAAGTTATTATTAATAAAAGTACTTTCGAGTTTTTATCTAGAGTACAAAAACTTATAGTTTCTATGATTTGAATTAGAAAATATTATTCATTTATTAATATTAAGAGACCATTAGATCCGATTTCTCTATTCAATAATACAGGTGCAATAAGGTACAATAAGCCTAACGTGGAAAATTAACAATTGTAGCGCAAGGAGCACTTTGAAAATTACCATTTCCAACAGCATAAAGAGGAAGAAGAAGAAGAAGAAGAAGAACAGTTTGGCCCACTACGGAGTATAATTTAGTAAGAGAGGCCGAGTTTAAGCAATGCTGGATGTTAGTAAATAGAATGGTTATTTTAGTATGAATGTTGTGTATAACGCGATACTAAGCTAAATATTATACGTTAGCGACATGCAAGAATTTTATGTTCAAAAAGCAATGTTAATTCTAATAAATTGTGAGAACGGAAGATTCAAAGTATATGAACAATATTTGCAGAAATAGTTAGACGCGAAGTTACACAGAATCTTTAATAACGCTGGGGTAATAGATTCTTCTATTATCTAGAGATTTTACTTCAATATCTTTCTTTATGGAATTTAAATAAAGAGTTGACTCGTTTTAATGAAAATGTCGTGCTAATTAGCAGTCTTCCCCTACACGGAAAAAATAATTTGTCACTGCAACAAATGCAATGGCTGCTGCTACAACCACTAGTAAATATAGGAACATCACTTCTGTGCAATGACATTTATTGCCCTGATATAGTCAAATTTATTTGTTGATTTTGTTATTAAGGACGTTGGGTGATCACATTCGATCCAATATAAAATTCTGATTTTTGTATATGTATATCAGACAATAACTAAATATTTATTTATGCGCATATTTGAACATGATGTATCGTATAATTTCTAATATACAAACAATCTAAACGTGTTCATTTTCACTATATAGATATACTCAACCTATAAAAATGAATGATTTAAAAATTCAATATTTTGATTTTCGTACGGTAGAATGTAATGATTTTTCGCTCGAATATTGAGGTCATCTTATATTTTCATTCATTTATTTTTGAACCAAAAATCTTGAAATTTATTTTACTGACTATTTAACCCGTGATTTCCTATTACTATTATGATTATCATCACTGAGCCACCTTAAATATTACGCAGCATGGTTAAATTTAGACGAATGTAATAATGAAATTTAACTCTCTACTGGAAGACATTGACATATGGTAGTTGTTATTACAACAGTAGAATGTAATTATTTTTTTTACACGGAAAAAATGTCCTGTAAATATTACAGTAATAATTATTTCAATTAAAATACATTAAGCATAAAACTGACATAATTTTATAATTCAAAAAAATTTTTTTTTAAATTGGTGCGCGCGTGTCAACCCACGGCTGGTGGACGCATCTATTTATGTTGTCGGCAGCAGGATTCGAACCTGTGATGGTTGGGATACTCGAAGTGAGGAATGTGATACTCTATCCACTGATTGTGAGTCACCAGCTCAATCTTGCTCCAGTTAAGAATTATGATCGTCAATATTTGTATATGTATATGAAAATAGTAATCTTTGCCGCATTTTTTCAAAAATATAATTCTATTTAAACGTTTTATTCGAATAACAGGAACTGAACACTATAGCGTAAAAGAATGACTGATAATATATTTTGACTGTTTTATTTCCACACATTTCATTCAATAACACACTAAAATGTCTTATCTAAAACCACTTCATGTAATATTGAAAATTTATAACTGTACTCACGATTAAACGTGGATTTATGTAATACTTACCGAACCAAGCGGTAAATTTAAAAAATAATTTGACCAGAAAGTTAAGACTTACTGTTATCGCAACGGCCGGTTAAATTTTTCATTCATGTTTTCCAAGCAATTCAACAGTGTCAGCTTTAAATATCAGCATGTATAATTCATGAATTGATTGTACTGCGAAAATTCTGACATTAGCCTTTTTTATTTATATTACGCCATTGACATACCGTTTACTCATCTTGAATTCGTGATAATGATATTGCCTGCTTTCGCTAATCCCCCTGACTTTTTGTACACATATAACACAAGAAACAATAAAAGAGAATACTTTCTTAATTTAGAAATAAATGACTAATAATTCTGATACTATGATTTAAATTGATTTTTTTTTCTATTTCTTAATAGCTTCGACGGAGCATCAAGCACATAGTGTATTTTGCAAACAATCGATATTTTGATCGGTTCTGAGACCGTAGATTGGCGCCGGAAAGCGCACGAAACCCACGTGAACGCTGCTGATTGCCGTGTTTTAATGAAGATAATAGCGGGCAGAATTGAATTGGCATCTCAGTATTGAAGTAAGTTGAAGAAAGGTGTATTGTACGATGCTGGCATTGACTGAAATCTGTAAGTACCAATTTCTACGCGCAAAGTGAAAGAACTGTATGTCAAACGTTAGACGCGGTTTCTCCAAAACAATGTTATTTTGAAAAGTGTAAATGACATTTCGAAAATAGTTTCAACAATTTCAACATCTTTTTACAGATACTTCGAAAGATTATCTATAGTGTGCAAGGAGAATAATGTTGAAAAAACTTTAAAGAAAATATATTTTTTCGTTAAAAAAGGCTGTTTTTTGTTTTTCTCTCGATAAAATGAAAAAAAAAAAATATTTTTTAAATTTCTTCTTCCAAGTCATAGCAAAGACATTCTTCTAATTTGTAAATCGGTATCAATTTTATTTCAACTTCTCCGTAAGATTGTAATCATGCACACCATGACTCAATTCGCGGAGGACACTGCTTCACATTATTTATTCTCTCAAATGTAATTATTAATATTTTAAAAATAAAAACTATAGTAAATGATTTGTGAAAAAATAAAGAATAAGAGACGAAGAAGATGAACATGACGGAGAAGACGCAAGTGAAAAAAAAGCATCTCGTTCAACTTCTCGATATGTCGTGAACGTGTGCACCAATCGTTTTTATATCGGTGGCAATCGACTGAGAATGTTCATATCTTATAATCAATGAATCAATATATTTTTTTATGTCCAGCTATTCGTATTATATTTGATTCGAAACATATATAAGAGGTGTTTCAGGTAAAAATAGCCTCGGTAGTCGAGTCAAGCCTCGCGTGGTTTTGAATATGCCTGAACATTATTTGACGTCCAAATAAACATTTCCAAATAAATGTTCATACAATTAATTTAATTCTTTCTTAAATTAATTGCATTTCGCTAAAATATAATTCATTAGTATAATTTTCAAAAATCTCATTATCTTGTTGATAAACAACCAATGAGATTTTCACATGATTTTTACTCAACAGTTTATTATATTATTTTTCAATCATTTTTTCTCATATAAATTTAACAGTATTTACATTTCTTCAGTAACACGAGGCTTCTGTGATACAAAAGGATTCTTTCATAGATATTACAGGACACAGGCAATGTTATTTCTTTAGGAATTTTTCTATAAATCCTATAAGATTATTTTTTTCCATGCAGACCGAGATGGGCTCGATTAGCCTCTGATAATACTAAAAAAATACTTCTACTTACCCCTGAACAATTTAAGAAATTAATTTCAATTTCACTTGGAGCAGAAATTAATGCGACTGCGGCTCCGCCAGCAACTTAGCAGCTCACGAGCAAACGACTGGGCTTAAGATCAATTTCCCTTTCTAATGTTCACATTAATTTTTCAACCGAGAAATAAGGGTGCGTTCCTGCCCCTCAAAATGGCAAAGGGTCCCATTCCAGCCACCACCTTCCACCTTCAGCATTCTTCATTCCACGCTTTACATTCTATGTTCTACGTTTTACATTTCCTTCCCTCGGGCCAGGCAAATCCCTTTGCCTTCCTTGTCACCCTCATCACTCTTCTTAAGCACATTTCTATTCGTTTCTTTCTCCTCCGCTGTCTCCATTTGTTTATTCCTCTCTCAACGTTGAAACCATTCGAACTACATCCGTTAATTCGATGTCGAGTTCTTGTTAGGTATAAATGATCGTTCAATAATCGATACTAGGACAGAGTCTTCTTCACCATCTAATCAAGTTTAAGCATTCACGCGAGGAGTTCTTCCTGTCAATTACCAGACAGCCGACGAGGTCACCCCTCTATAATTCACAGGCCGAACTCACTGTTCTCTGTTTCCAACCCCTTGATTCGCCCTTCTTCTCTCAGAGAAAGGAAAGATTGTACGGTTAGCGAGTCGTTTCCGCGCTTTTCCACTTTCCACACTCGGCCTACTCGGCACACCTCTAGTACTTAGGATACTTGAGGTAAGTACTTGGGGCACTTGTCAAAGTGCAGTCAAGTAGCTAGGGTAGGAAAGGAAAGAGCGGGGTAGGTGTAGTAGAAGAGGATGAAGCGAATGAGAGAAGCAGGGAGAAAGAAGAGAGAAAGTAGGTAAAAGTAGGAGCGACAGCTTATTTTCAGTGTTCTCTTTTTGCGTCGACTCTAATTGGAAAACTACAGACTCATTAGCCGTGGTCGGTGCCGACGTGGGGCCCGTAGGTACAAGTGCTAGAGAAGAGATGCGGAGTTCATTTGGTGCTGCAGCCCAGGCCATAGTCTGCATCGTGTACTCAGATCTTTGAATAATGAACCGCTTCCAGCGTGGCCCAAGAGGCTCGCTGCGGTTCCAAGTCGTTTCTAGTATCCAGGAGTAGGTTGCTACTCGAAGACGCGCGTTTCCTCTATGTGCGCTATCATAGTATGTATGTACACTGTGCTCGGTATCGGTGTACTTTCAAGTTACGCACCAATGGATAGCGAGGAGGACTAGTAGAGGTGAAGTTTCTCAAGTCAGTCCCACTCGGCGTATAAGTATACTCACACTCTTGTGGTCTCTGCTAAGAATGAAAACTGTAAACATTTTGCTAGTGTAACCTGGACACAGTCGCCCAGCTATCCTGCCATTCCTTGAGCCACCCATGCAGCCAACCACGCAGTCTAATAGCCAGCCAAGCAAGCAACCGACCAAACAAGCAGTCATCCCAGCAGCCAGTCCCTTGCGCCTTAGTGCCTTGAAGGCTCCTCTTGCCACCCGGCCTGCATCTTTTATCCAGTCAGGTATTAGCGTGAATATTTCAAAGCCGGAAATTGTCTGGGATTTTCGCAGAGACAGAAATCGAAGTTAAGGAAGAAAGGAGAAGACGTGAGGATAGCGAGGAGATGACAGACCTGTAGAGGAATGACTGTCGAGAGAGTACGGTACACTGATATAAAGATCTACTGTGGTTGGATAATAGGAATAAGAAATACAAATAATTCATGAAGCTGGAAGGGCTACGGGAGTTAAAGTAAAAGAGCTAACAGAATCCTTCGAGTTTCCTCAGTCTTAAAGATCTACGAATATTTTGGAGACTGCCAAGGAGCAAATAACTGCAAGTAGAATTCCCTTTTATGAAGGCAGCCTGACAACTTAAGCACGGCCGAGTATAAATATCAGGCCACGTTTGCATTGACCCCTCTTGTTGACAGTCCGCCAGAGGCTTCTAACACGCTGGTGGTTATCACTTTGTGAAAGGAACCAAGAGGAACTGTGTTGTACCGCAAACCTGGAATAGAGTTTAAAGGACCGTCCATCTAGAGTAGGGGCAGAGTTTCCAGAGCAAACGGTAAATATAAGGGCATTTGCGAGAAGAAAGAGCAGTCCCTATGAGCCAATATATCCTGGCATCCCTCCTATCACTATATCTTTCATAGGAGGTGAGAAAGCAGGAAACAACCAGTGGAACTAGTTGAGCCAACCTGGTTTTTTCCCACGTTCAGAAAAAATGGCACAGGATCAAAAAGGGCTACGGTTAATGAGCCTACCGTCACCATTCCCTAATTTTGGCAATTTCGTTTAGTTCAGGGCGAAAATATACATTAGTGGTAGCGTGTTTCAACAGGGGATGATTTTTCATTGTCTCGAAAAGATGGCAAAGGGTAGTCAAGGTATCTCGGATTATTCAGAAGGGTCGTAGTAGCTCAGTGACATCTTGAGCAGCCATAAACGTGACAGGCTAGGACAGGCAACGACAGGACAGTCCACCCTGATGAAGTAATGATCTCAGCCACTGGATGCTAGAGTGGACGTCGTCCTCGCCGTAAAATCTACTCGTAAAGGCAGAGCGCATCCTGCGGATCGTCATGACTGGACTGAATATCAACCCTAAGGGTTCATGGGATTTGCCCTAAGGCACTTGGAGGGATTAATTGGTCTGATTGCTGGATTAACTTTTCTCTCTTTTTATTACACAGTTCTCAAATATCGACGTGCCTTCTCTATGACCTGTTAATTTTCACCCTCGTCTTTCCTAAAGATGCTCTCTAACATATCCGGCTGCATAGACTCTCAGAACAGTACCTATAGTACGCAAGATTGCACACCAAAGTGCAAGGTACTAATGGAATGGCTGACTATAGAAATTGTCGAAGGATTCATAGTGGCAGTCGGAGAAAGAAAAAAAGAGAGACTATGAGAAAGGGACAGGAGCTAGGTGTTGTCAGAGGTATCGAACGTATCAGAGGTATCGTAAGATCCAGTCCTAGGGAGGAGTAGAGTTCGAAAGAGGTTGCTGCGCAGAAGGAAATGGGTGAGATGGAGGCTAAGCGATATGAAAATTCCTTGAGTGCCGAGCTCACGCTTTGAAACCAGATTCTCTCCCTCTCTTCCTTCTGTATCTCTCTCTCTCTCATTCGCTCTCCTGTTTTTACTCTATTCATGCCAGAAGATCCTTCGGATACTATAGAAGGACATCAGAAATTTCTTGAGAAGTAAAGGGTCTGAATTTCACTCTGGTCATGAATGTCAATGCCATGCTTCACGAAAGCCAGTGACGTAGCTGCCACCCGAAAAGGATGAAGGGGGTGGCTGAAGTGGAAATCCGTATAATTCGATTCTACGTTGTTTTGATTGTCATGATTTCATTTAGATTTCATTATATTACACTCTGGTTCCATCTATATATGTATATACGCTACAGGTATCCTGCTACAGGTTAGGTCATTATCCCGGCGACTGATTTGTTTCAAAGAATTACACGTTAAATTGAGAAGTAAATAAGATTTTTAGTACGTGATTAAGATTCTATGATTATATTTGGTTTTACGCGTATGCTACTTCCTCTTAATCTTGGTCTATACGATTAGTCTAGAAAAAAAGTTGTCCAGGTTTGAAGTTTAAACATGTAACATGTCAGAAGACGTTTCCTTTTCATCCTGGCGAACCTGGCGGATCAAGGAGTTGTCGCGAAAGCGACAGGTCATGATCGAATGCTCTTACATTATTTAGTCTGCCCCCCCCCCCCCCCTTCCCATTTTACCGTACAACTTCTGACAGCGCGGGGATACATTTACGAAAAGTTTTTGCAGGCCATTATGCTGTGGGAGTCTCCATGTCGGCTGAGGTAACCTGGAACATTCTAGAATTGCCTTGAACATCCTGGAACATTCTGGAACATCCGGGAACATCTTGGAACGCAGATAGGTTCCACAATTAAGCTGAGGCCCAGTCTTGAGACTACGGTGCCATAGTTCATGCTAAGTTTACTGCGAGCAACCGTAATAGCAATTTCTATGGGAAACTTTTGTCTCGAGGATGAGTTCACACTCCTTTTCACGAACCGAGCTACTAGCTCTTTTACTGTGGTGCAACTATTGGCAACACCGGTGGAAGTAAGGTATTATCAGTTCCAGTAAAATTGTTCCCTTTTCTCTTGCAGACTGTTTTATAATTCGTTGTTTTGTTATTTCCCAGGCTTGTTAAATCAACAATGACAAATTGACATGCTATATATCTGCTAGCAAAAGATCAAGAAGTAACCGTAAACATCAAGAAGAAAAATTATGTAAAATAAAGGAGTGTACAAAGGATCTAGAGCATTTAGTATCATGAAGAAATAATACCTGAAGCATGAATTTGAAAATAACAAGTGGCCCTCGAAATCCCCATGTTTGGACGTACTTTGTAGATTATCTAATTAACTTTACATCTTTCTGGGATTTCTTTGCTTGGGATCTTCTTCCTCCTGCGGGTATTTCTTTGATACTGTTTTCCAGTTATTTATTACACGATCTGTTACTGATGGCTGTAGCCACGCAAAGTTTCCCTTGAACCATGTTACTCGTTTGAAAATTGTTAATGAAACAGCAGTATTATCCATGAGTATCAATATATATATATATATATACACACATATATGTACACACACACACCGCAGTACGTACTATTGGCATATAAGTTCTTGCTAAGAAATGAGATGCGCGTCTACAGGAAGATCTCCCGTATGACTCGTAACTGTCTTCGATAAACGCGTAAAATGGTGAAATGTCCTAGGGGGTTCCTCTTGATCTCTTTGGTGAGTCTCTTCTCTCTGGAGAAGGTCTTCGCAGCCTAGCTCTCTGGCGGTCTGTATCTGCTCCTCGTAAAAATTGACGACTAGTGCTACAGGGTGCTTTCTGATGGGAGTTATGTCAGTGGGTGGGAAAGCGAGACACGCGTTCCCATAAGAGTCAAGTAGGTACAGCACGTACTTGAGTATCTACATACGTATATTTTTTGGCTAGTTGTACCTGTGATGTGTGACGTCGACGGCAGTGTAGATGAGGGGGATAAGTTTTTTAGGTGCGTGACACTCAGCCACCGAAGCACGCTGGCAGTAGGAGCAGCAGCAGTAGCAACCCCAGAACGATGACGACTTCTAAATGTCCGGGCTATTTACGAGGGGACGAGCACGTTCTGTCCCGTGGGATAACTCACTCTCCTGGTAATTCTACCAAAAGCGGGAATAAATAACGCGTCGCATGAAAGGGTAACTCGCCTGCTGCTTTCATATTGGCAGTTTTATTTAATTACATTCTTTATTCCTAGATCTGCCCACAAGAGTCAGAGAGGGAAGAAGAAGAAGAAAAAAGTGATATTTATTAGTCGCGGGACGAGTTGCCTTAGGCGACTGGCATATATGGTTATATCATTGTGTCATATAAAATATATGAAAAGTATACAGATTATATAAAGTTCATACAAGATTCTGAATCATATGTGAAATTTACATGAGTTATTTAAAAATTGTACGTGATACACAATGCCTTACTTATGTCTAATTATAATTTGGAGTTTACTGAAATTGTATATAAATAAAACGATTATCTGACTTTTTAAAGAGTTATACCTAACGGTCACACTTTAGTAGTTTCCATAAGGATCACACGTTACATTGGGGTCACTGTGACTCCAGGCGACTGTCAAGGGTTAATAGATGCGAGTTTAAGAAATAAATTAGAGAAACTAAAATTTAGCGTTTTTCAGAATAATTATATGTTAAGTAATTTTGTATTACTTTCTATATTGATTTGTTAAATTTAATGAATTTATGGTTCAATTTTTATCATGTTTTGTACAATCATTATTATTATTATTACTATTTGTGATTCTTAGTGTTTACGAAATTTTGAGGTATGGTCAATTAACAATTTATTTATATTACAATTCCAGTAAAATCCAAGTTATATTTAGAAGTATTTAAGGTATTGTATATCATTTACAATTTTTACTGAATTCATGTAAATTTCATATACAGTCTATATGTGGTCAAAATCGACTATGAACTGTACAATGTGTATAGTCGGTCCACGAGGCGAGTGCTTTTTTTTGGCAGATCAAAAACAATCAAATTTCTATCAAGTCATACGTGTCACCGCATAAAATGCTTGTTACGAAGTGTTTATATGTATGGATTTTCATTAAATACATTTTATTATTTTGTCTTAGCTTGTATTTACGTTATTTTATGTAAAATCGCTTACAAATTGTCAATAAACACATTGAACTCGTGGACCGACTATAGCTATGTAATTACGCTAATTCGTAGCAGTATTTTATTTCATAGGTCCGCTCCTGCACGTAAGAATGACTTCTTAAATAATTCAAGTTTACAATTAGGTGGGATCAGATCATCCGATTTGACCCTGGTTTTCCGACGAGCTTGCCCTTTGAGTGTCAATAAGCTGAAGAGGTAGCTAGGAGCTTCATTCTTCATGATCGTGCGTACTAGACCACCTAGGCAGTACAGTCTATACCATTTGATTCTTATTTAATACAATGATACGTGGTCGTCACGCTTTAAGTCAAAAATAAATCTAATTGCAGCGTGCAGGACCATAGTCAACAAAGAATTCAATGCCTCCGTCGTGTCCCAGTATAATACCCAGCAGTAGTAAACAATCGGTAGGATCAGTGCCGGTACTAGTTTTGCTCTAAAGTTCACCAGCAATAGATTTCAACAGGCCTTTCGTTGACGAATTCCGAAAATCCTACTAATGACGATGTTCATGTAAGGCTGCAAGGAGAGGGTGTCCGTGAGTCCTAAATTCGGAGCACTGTCCGCAAAAGGAGAGAGTCTGTCATCACGGAGAAGAAAAGATGGAGAGAGAGAGGAAGAGGCATGGAAGAGACAGGGAGAGATAGTTAGTACAGCATCAAACATGATAACAGGTAGTGATGTAATTTTATTGATCTGATTCGTCTTTCTATACTATGGCATGTAATATGGTTGCAGCTACAAACAGTTATAAGCAAAGAGACAAATTACGACAATGATCTTTATTTTGAATCTCTGTGAAAGCAAAACTTTATTCGCGATGCTCCCGATATATGAATACGTATCATTTCATCTAGAGTTTAGGGTACACGCATCATGTACTGCGTTTGTACTGCAGTATTAAGTATATGCCCGTGTGGCATAATGGGTTTTAGTGTAATGTGGCATAGATGTTCTCTACGTAACAAAACGCAACCATATATGAAAACAAAGCATCGGAGATCAGAGTATGATCAAAGACAGGAAGAAGAGAGCGAGGATGAGTATATGTGCGGTCCTGAATTACGAGGAAACTAAAGGAACCGGAATCGGCTAATTACTCTGGCAAATAGCTCGATACATCCCCCTGTTTCAGCCGGGTTAATTAAGAAGTCGTGCTTGCCACACAGACTTCTCTGTCTCTCACTATTTCACTCCTATTCTCCCTTTGTCCCCCTCACCTTCTCTTTGTTCTGCTACTGTTTTCTTGCTTGGGCATTCTTTGGGGTGCACCTAGAGTCGATAGACCCGGACGTTCTCGGAGCTGCAGGTTCAACAAGTAAGCTGCTATGGAAACTGAAAGCGGAATCGGACAAGCAGCGATACAGACAGCCGCCATTATCATTACCATCCTTAGGATGACTAGTATCTTCCACCTCCATTGTAAGATAATTACGTATAAGGTTTAATGGGCCGAGAGGAGAAGTTGGCACAGCCCAAGAGAAAGAGGCGTTTTGTCATCCTTTCATGGCGTATGAATTTTACGAGCGGGATTACTGAACTCCTAGCTTTTTCCTCAAGACTCTCTTCCTCTTATTTCTACTTTCGTTTACATTTTCCTCCTCACTTTCTCCTATCCTTCCCTTAGTCCAGAATCTTTAGTATGTTTCATGTTCTCCGTGCCACTTGGTGTTTTCCACAGGGATGATCAAAGTGGCCAATTCGCTGTTTCAATTAACATCGGTGAACTCAGTTGGATAAGTTTGAAGAAAAAGAAGAATATTCTTACAAAAGAAAATTAATAAGGATAGCACCAAGAAATTTTGTCAATTAATTCGTTCGGCTCCACAGAGTAGAAAGGTGTTTCAAGAATGGAGACAGTCAAAAGAGTAACAGAGAAGAAGGAGGGTACGTTTGTTCTAGACAAAGTAAGTAGGTACAGGGGTTGAAAGGTTAGCTTGCGATAGCCGATCGCTCAGTGGGAGAATTCCCGATCAGTAAATTTTCTCAACGTTTGCTACCAACCCTTTCTCGCACAGTGGATACTCGGCTTTTATCCAAGCACCACCCTCTTGTTCTCGTCTTCGTCCACATCCAGTTTGCACCCTCGTCCGTAAACTCACCCTCTGTTTACGGAGTTATACATTTCCTCGACGATGGTATCAGTGGTATCAGACTCGGCAGCAACGGACACGCCTGCATTATGGCTCGCGACGCCCGATTACACGTATTATTAAGCGCGTTTACCGAAGATGTAAGATTCACACGCCATTTCCATAGAGTATGCCCACTTAAGGGGCAACGGCAAAACGGCTTCCGCTGGGTAATGGCAGGCGAAATTGAATGAATTTTTTACCTTTTTTTTAACGTCTTTCATCTTCATCTTTTTTTCCTTCCTTTTTTGGGTAACTGCGAGTGGGGATTAGGTTCGTTCGAGCGTGGACTAACCCTACGATATAGAACGCCTGTCCGAGAGCTGATTGTGAGTTAGTGAGTGTCTGGTGCCCGGTTTATTCTCACTATCACTGGGACGGCTGGCTGGTAGGCCAGTATAGGTCTGTCTGAACGAACTAGAGGGCACAGGGAATCGCATCCCAGGCTAAAGAATTTAGGAAACAGGTATTTACTTGGCCAGGGTTCTTGCTGCTACAATGCCGCTTTCTCTGACTCTCGTTTTCCTTGCGGTAAATAATTTATCGTCGACAGAAGGGAAAGCGGGCCATTATTGGGTTTCATTTCCTCCTTGGGTTTTGGGCTTTAAGATGAGGGGCCCGTAGGAGACTTATGAAGGGAGAACAAGAGCCAATGCGATATCCTGGTAGTTCTGGGCTTATGGAAGGTACAAAGAGCTTGGTATCGAAAGTCCTAGTAATCGTTAGGCACTGCCAGAACTCCTCAGCATGTTGGAATGCCTGGATGAGTGGTTGAGGTGAAAAGACATCACTATTCATGAGCATAAGTCCCTAGAATCATTTCCAGGTCTTTGCGGGATGAGGTGAGCTGCTAAAAGAGCTACAAAAGTCAAAGACTACGGTCGGGTAAACAAAGGAGTCTAAAGCCAACGGATGCATCGGAAACCCTGAAGAAACTGTGGAGATAGTTGCTTTCAAAATGGCGTCAATTGCGTAGCTGAAAATAAACACGAATAACATCCTGAACATCCAGAACAGATCGGGTCATGAATGGCAATCCTGACTCTCTACAAATCCCGACGAATAACACGTCTACATTGCCAGCATAGCATAGTGAGAGAGAGAGAGAGAGGGAAATAAAACAGAAAAAATTTGTTTACTGTTCACGACAAATTCCACTGAAATACTGCCATCTGCTGTTTCTGCGGCAATGGCTACGGTTTACAGAAAAATGGGCTAATGGCTCGCCTGCCAACTATACGTTATACGGGATCAGAGGTCGCCCGTATCAAATGTATTTTCGATACAGGTGTTACGCTCCCTTCGATTAGATTTGACCGAGCCGTCATCTCCGTTTCTGTTGCTCTTTTTTACATCTGCTACGCTCCAACGGTCAGTTTCAGTAACAAAATTATCGATACTGCCAATCAGGCATTCTTATATCTGTTACATGGATATTCAGAAGAACATAAATACAGGGTGGGGCGAAAATCGTGGTACAACCGAAAAGGAGGTGATTTATTATGGAAACGTAAATAGAAATTTCAAAATTAATTTTTTTCTCTACGAGCCTTCATTTTTGAGCAAATAAACTTTCAAATTTAGTCAAGCACCTATGCACTTGACTAACACTCGACTTAAGGGATCTTGCTAGAGACACTATTTTCTTTCATATTTATAGATAATGTCACTTCATCTAACCGTTTGAAAAATTGAAGATTCAGGCCACGCTAGACACAGTTCATGACTCTCTGATTCGATAACCACAACTTTATATTCAACAATGGGTTCGACGTTGTCTGCAGTTTGTAAATTAACAAGATAAATTGTTTTCGAAATAAGAGTATCGGTCAAAATATTTGCAACCATTTTATGTCATGAAAATAGTGGCCTGCAGCGAATTCCGTAAGTCGAGCCTTAGTCATGTGCATCCGACTAATTTTTTAAGTCTATTTTCTTAAAAATAAAGCCGTGTACGGAAAAAATTTATTCTGCAATTTCGATTTACTTTTTCATAAGGATTCGCCTACTTTTCAGTTGTACCATGATTTTGGCCCTACCTTGTATATAGAATGAAAGTCTTTTGATATACAATCTTTATAAGTAAAAGGTACAAATAGAACAAACACAAAAATGCCAATATGCGTCGCGATAAATGTAAGGAATTACAGTGTTGACAGAAAATGTTGCCAGATAGAAAATCTTTGATTGGAAATTAAAGTAGCGCAGTAACACGATAAAAGCATCGAAATAAAGAGTTTTGTGATTACGCCGATATCAACCACGCGGTTACATATTAACTATATAGTTGTTATCGCAAAGAATGAATTCCGCTTATACAATATTTTGAAGGCGGAACTATTCGTCATTGGTAAATATTCCTATCTCGTCGATATCTATAGAATTAGGTTATTGCGATACATTTCAAGCTGATATGTTCAAAGGTTCGTGTGGAATTTTGTGGAGAAAAATATGCGTGGCCATACATAGATTTTTAGAAATACAACATATTTTCCCACGCATTCTATATGTGGCCGTAGCTCAAGACCACGCAGAATAGACTTCTAAATATTTGTTACAACGTAAACAAACACGACTCAAGAGTTAGTATTAGAAAGAATAATTACGAAAACAAACTAATCAGGTATTGCGTACGTATAGTGAAATAGTAGCGCGTAGTCAGTTAACACTGCGGAGGTTAACTTGCAGCGTAGTGTTTCAAAGAGATGGTGTCAGGAAATGTATAATGAAAGTACAGCCTGGCTGCGACATTAGTCTACGAGATTAACCAATGAAAAAGTGTAAGGACATAGTAATTTACAGAGTTCATAACCAATTTATGGTTAACTATAGTAAGTTTGATTAAAGTTTAGTGAAATAGTAAAGTCTAAAAGTTTAGTAGTCTAATGAAATAATAATTATTTCCATAGGCAACAGGAATAAGCTTATGAGATAAATTTGGCTGCTTTCATCACATCGACAAATTGCAAGGCGACTCAGAGTGATATATGGTATTCGAGATTCGCAGTAAAATTTAAAATGCTGGCAGAGTTATTGTGGTGTTACGTATGGACAGGTATACACGTACGAATAGATATATTCATTGATTTATGTGACGTTAATTTTTATACACGATTCTTATAGGAAAACCAGAGAGGAGCAATTTTCTATCGCAAATATTGGCCCGAGTAAAGTACAAAAAGATTTACGCAGTAGAAATAAATACGTTCGCGGGAATAGAAAGCATAACATAAAATATTCGAAAACTAGACTATGCACGAGTGGTCGAAAAGTGTCGGGCGCGTACGTTGATTCGTAGCCAATTTCACAGTTCCAGAGTGAAGAATTGTGACAAAGACATTGAAATACTAGATATAAAATTATTAGGTTCATTGTGTATATTTTTGTATAAATTTAGATTAGAACAAACATTCGAATACGTAAGAATGCACTCTTTCATTTCCTAGGGGGAATACGAGAAGAGTGCATTCTTTCATTCCTCATGGGAAATGAAGCAATACAAGGTTAATGGAGAAAATATTAAAATACAAACTGTAAAATATTCATAACAACCAATATTATTGTACGAGTGTCACAGTTCATTAATAAACAGAAATTCAGACAATACAAATATATATATATGTATATACGTGTGATGAATGAGAATTAATAATACGACCGCAAAATCACGCAATCAGAAAATATTTAACAATTTATCTAGACATAGAAGATGACTGTTAATTAACGAACGTATCTAATGACTGATACCAGACGAATATCGAATTTTCAGGCAAGATCCTGGTCTTGTAGGTATTCCTTGTGTAAACTTAATTTAACGCATGGGCATCGTAAGAACTGAATTTTTGGATAACATAAATATTGTAATAAGCATTATGTACTGACTATTTTGACATAATTATTAACAGCAATATTATATTAATGCTTTAAAAATATTATTACTATTCTTACTATGACCTGATTATGTATTCTTACAGCATTTCAAATTATAATATATGCATTAGATCGCAAAATTTGTATTATGTCTGTTGAGACGTGTAAAATGTTCTCGTGTGCATTGCTTCAACTCACTTTAACTGCATCATCATTTGTGTATTGCGTTCTAACACGCAATGGGGCTGTGTTACATTTTTAACAAGGGCGGAGTGCTTTAAAATTAGATACTATCTGCATTACATTATACATTTAAAGTGTGTTCATTTAACAAATTATGTGTTAACTACACACCTATATGAGTTTAAATAATACATTACGGAATACACACATGTGTAGTGTGTACAACCATTAATACAGCAGTTTTTCAATGGTCATAGTTGATACAGGGTTTTTCCATTTAACCTAAATGGTTGCTATGCTTAATTAGCTCTATATCTATCATTATTTCTAACAGGAAAATCTTCCTGACGGAGGGAATTGTTCTTTCGAATTTTGAAGATTTGGGTTCACTTTGTTAAGCGGTTAAATTGTAGGAATAAATTTCATCGAATGAAAGTCATGCATGGGAAAGACGTATTGTACATTTTTATTCTCCTGGCTGGTTTGCTATGGCATACATACCTCTACCTGGAATTAACCTTAACCCACTTTAGTTTCCGAAATAAAAGTATTACATATTCATACCATTTTATGTTAAATACGTATTTCAATTACCCTCAATGCATTAGGAATGTCATAGTAGACAGTTAGTTTATAAAGTTGGCTAAGAATATTCTTGGAAGCAATATTGACGTGTCCGTGCCAGGAGGATGGGAGTCAATGTTATTTCTAGAATGTAGTGTGTCAGCAATTTGTACCTTGCGATGAACTTTATTGAATTAAATAGCGTTAATAAATCTTATGTAACCAAAAATTATTGCTTTGCAAAATGAATGCAATTTTTTACTTGAGACTTTGTATACAATCATTGATGTTACCTGGACTACAGTGGTTATACACGAAGAGATCATTTGTGTAGAAGCTATGCTCGGAGAATTGTATGTTCAAAATTAATAATCGTCTAATTATGAAATTTTACAATGTCGTATGGTAATTTATAAGATATTTTAAAATATATCTAATTCAGTTATGTTTTTTACTATATTCAATATATAAGCGTTAAGTAAACTGACAAAGTATTCCATCTTGGGGCAAAATTGTACCATGCAGTATATTAGGTTTCCTTATACTCTCTGTAAATTTTACTATACTGCAACTATTTATAATTAAACGACAACGGCTTATCTTCGGCTATCTTTAGTAGGACTGAATGTCGACTGCATGCTGTTTCAGTCGAAGAACAACCTAGGTCAATACTTTTTACTAATTTAAAGGAAGTTTTAATTATTATTTCCAGTTATATATATATATATACATATAATAAGAAAGGACCTAGCATAAAGTTTAGAAAAATTCCACGACTTATTGGTAATCAAGTTGGCCGTTTTCATTGTCTAAATCATATATAAAACTAATCTAATTTAACGCTGACTTATAAAACAATGATATTTTAAGTATTTGAATTAATATTTTATACGACAATTGTCAAAGGCTTTAGACATGTTAAATTGCACAATGACCGTACTTTTTGTGATCTGTGGATATCGAGTGTTTCTGTTAAATTGGAAATTAAGCTTTGTTCGCAATCAATCGCATATCGATAATGTACAGAGAGAAAGAGAGAGAATGAGAAAGAGAGGTGGGGAGGAGGGGTATGAGAAATAAATTAACCAGTTTTTATATTTAACACGTGGACTGCCATGGGGGTCACCGGCGACTGACGCTACCGAAATTTAAAACGCTGGCAACTAGTAAATCCCAACACTTGTAAAACTCTGAATAGCATAAATGTTATTGATGACAATGTATTTGACTTAGAGTAAAAATTTCACTGCTGCGGCGTAAAAGATAAGATATACAAAGTTCGATAAGCAGTCAACGTGTTTAAAATTGCACCCATTAGAGAATTATAAAAGTCAAAGTCACGCTTCATGTTCCTGCAAGAACTCATAAAATACCATTAAAAAAAATGGTGTGACTATCATAATTGCGTTGAATAATCTTGGGAAATTATGATGCATTGTGGGAACGAAAACAAATGTAGATGGAAAATAAAAATTTAAAGGTAGTATTTGTTCGTTGCACATCCGGTATTGTATATGGCGTTACGCCTCGTAAAGCATTCCTCTAATTCGCTTCGATGGGATCATTTCTAACTGCCACGGGACTAATTACGGAAGCGGACGTGACGCGACGTCCATTAAAATTTCCTATAAAGTCACCACGAGACTTGCTTGACGTATCTATACCAGTGCGAATTCCAGAATAGCCAGAACCATGAAGCTCCTTGGTGTTTTTCTGCTGGCGGTTTTTATCGCTTTGCAAGTCACGGTAAACCAAGAAGCTAATCTCATGCTTATTCATACGGCTAGCGGACAACTTAAGAATTAATAATTTGCACAATTAATAATTGAAGAACGTTACCTATTACTTTGAATAAAATAATAGGAAAGTGAATATTCTAAAACTTAGTTTGTTCCAGATTGGCGTGACCCGCGGTACAAATGTAAATGAGAACAGTTTGCGCTCAATTTCTCATGGAGGTGGTGCATCCGCAGCTGTTGCTGAAGCATTTGCTTTACCTCCACATCCACCTCCACCGCCTTACAATGGTGTTTATTTCCATAATTAACATAACAGTATTGAATGTCCTGCCAGTTTTGACGCAATGCCGTCTATTTCATAATGCATTTGAATTTTTCTTTTCTCAGGAAGTAGTCTGGTGGACTAACGTAGCCTCAGGGTACTCGACCTCTAGTTTCCAGACACACCATTATGATACCATAAAGAGAAGCAAAGGTATTCAATATCACCATGTAATGTAATCCCGGGAAAATAAAAATAGCACCATGACAATAAAAAGAGTATTTATCTATCTATTTATTATGAATAGCGCACTCGCGGCTATTGCGCGGATGTTACATCTAGATGATCTAGAGAAAAATGAGTCGAGATAGTAAAAGGAGTCCAAGGTTTCTCCGTTAATTGCCAGTGTCCATTGGCTACTAGAAAAACACAGGATCTTGTTCTTTCTTAAAGTTTTATTAGTCGCTCAAGTGCAGCAGCTGCGACGTATAAATCACAGGGCTATGTGTCGTGGTCTCTGCTCTGCAGTTGGCCAGGTTCATGCCTGGGTAGACGGAAGGGTAGAAGGGCGGTCGTCTCGGCTCTCGAGTAATGTCGGATTAACTGGGGGAAACGTCAACGGCAATATCCACTAGATGTGTTGCCCGTTCTAAGTTAATTAATCATCCCCTGATCATTGCCAGGGAAGAATCAGTCGGGACGATACGAATGGCTGTACTTGCAAAGGAAGCAGCGTCTAGCTTTCTGTGTGATGAATATGAATTTTGTAGGATACACGGGGCTAGCTCGAAACTAGAAGGGTTTATTTCCGAGGGAAGGTAATATCGTGCGAGAAGGGTGTCAGTAGACTTGCGTTGGAACGTCAGTCGAACCCTACTCTTTTCCAATTAACCCATCAATCGCACTAATCGCGTTACCTTCCTCCCTGAGTCCTGCAGATGCTCTTATTGTCCATCTTGTCTGTCCGTTTGTTTTCTTACTTTCTTCCATTTCTTCCACCTGGCTATTCTTATTAGTTGTCTCACGGGCGCGATGGCTCATTCGCTCAATAGTTTCTCTCTTCGTCGACCTTCTGACAGCATTTAGCATGCTTGCTTCTCTCACTCGTGGATAAGTAACTGGAGGGTGTTAATAGCTTAAAGGTTGATTGATGCAATCCGCTGATCTCAACCCTCGTTCTCAACGCTTAACATAATAATACATACCGAGCTAATTCTCCCTTCACTCTGGCTCCGAAGCGTAACAGACGACAGAGTGAGGAGGTTGGGCAAAGTAAGAAGACAGCAGACCGCGTTAGGGGTAGTAGTCATACGTTGGTAACTCTGCTATCCTGGAGATTACCAAGTAAATTTGATTCGCGGCACGTACCAGTTCGAGGTATCGTCCAGACCCTGGCTAAACCATTAGTCAGGGTTGCCTTCGCCTCCGATATATTTTTAATTCATTTCTTCTCTCGTTTTCTTGTAATTACCAGGATCCTCGGAGCATGCTGTCTCCTTTTATTCAACCGAGAGAAAGCCAGTAATTCGATTAAACGTGACTGGAGGTCAACCAGCTTATTTCATTATTCGCCAAAGACGCTCGCAGAGGAGCCATGCCGCTTGATAATTACAGGTAATCAGTTGTCTCTCCGTATTGCTAGCTGCTCACTGCGCTGGTCATCTTGAAATACACTAGATTTAGACTCGAGTCTCTTTCTATCTCTGACTAGACTTATTTTTCTTCTGCTAAGGGAGCAAATGTTCTTCTTATTAAAGATATTGTGTCCACCCTCTTTATTTTCTTTACTCCTTTACTCTCATGGTTTACGACTCTCTTTCTCTCTCCAGTTTCTTTCTTGACTGGCATGGCCACGTATAAATGCTTTTGATTCCCAGCACGGATATAAAGCACAATGTGCAGGCGAGCCGCTGCGCTGG
This sequence comes from Syrista parreyssii, assembly GCA_030142615.1. NCBI lineage: Eukaryota > Metazoa > Arthropoda > Insecta > Hymenoptera > Cephidae > Syrista > Syrista parreyssii. The sequence goes on from JARQTG010000220.1 coordinate 53,498, forward strand.
AAAATAAACCTCGTGATCACCATTGTAGATTCCACCCTCACTTCACCGTGAAGGTATTTTTTCTAAAACACAGGAGAGCCCGACTCTCCACTATCGTGCACCCTTAACGCGTCAGAACGTAGCACGCCCTTGACAAAGCTCACCCTTTCATCTAGGAAACCATCTCGAGGTCCGACACCCTCCTTGTCGTAACATGACACATGTGACACGTGTGTCACACACTGGGCATAGACGGCGCATACCTTTGTCAGAACTGAGCAAATATTTTTCCTATTATTTTAGCATCCACGCAACATATATTCAGAACGATGTTATACCGGGGGACTTTAGTCAGACCCAGAGGATTCACAGGCAGTGTACAGGCTTTAGATTGGTAGTCCGCGAGATTAATAGGCGCCTGTGAAAACGCAATTTTATGTCGGCACGGTTATCGGCTTTGCTAACCACCTTGCCACCTCGTATATCCTCTGTCATCATGTGGGCTTATTTCTAGCTGGCTGCCTCGATACAGTCCTGACAAAACACTAAGCGGTCGGTCGACTATAATAAGTGCTGCCACTACACATTGCACTTGCAGTGGTAGTATCGATTACTAAATATTATTTTTAGGCTGGACATAATTTCAAATACGATGCAATATACGTGAAACAAAAATAATATACATAAGAGGGACAGTTTAGCAAAGAAAAAAGTTGAAAGTCAGGCATTTTCAATAACGGCGGATGGATTCACCCTAGTAGAGAGGGATGGTTATAATTGAGTAATTGACACGGGACTGAGTCGCGCTAATTGGACATTATGAAGTCGGCGTTGAGTGCTTGCAGTGATGTCGAAGTAACTGATCGTTTCGGTAATGAGGACCGATTCAATGTGAGGTGGCCAAGAGTGCCGGAGTGAGTGAAAGAGCTGACAAGTATGTCCTGCACGTAGATCAGAACAGAAAAGAGGCGACAGACGGTAGAGAATGAGAGAACCAGTTATTTTCCAAATAAACGTATAAAATCAGACTGCTGATTAGTGTGCTTTTTTCGAAATGTTGATTACCACGTAAAAATTATTTATTGGTCGAGTGTGGCATTGAGTTGGCAACAGGTGTTCCACTCCTAACGGAATTTTTTTGAAAATGTCTTCAACATCCTAGTAGATGAGACGAAGCATCCTTCATTCCAGGACACGCAAGGTACGTAGGATGGACGGACCAAGTCAAAACAAAATACACGCACAAACATATCTATATATATATATAAGATATAGGAGACCAATAGCTGTCAAATCTCTAGCCACCTTTTTTCTCGAACCCTTGGTAATATAGAGGCCGTCCTGGTAATGCTATTGGCGGCAATGCGTGAGAAAGTTGGTAATACCAACACCAGGTCACAGTCCAGTTCGAATAAATCTAAAGAAATCGAAATCGAAATCGAAAGTGTGGCCTAATGTTCACCATTATAAAGACATAGCGTTGTTGCGTCCGCCCAACATGTATACCGCCCTACAACAATGTATAGGGATGGTGAGTTAAGGTGCGCAACCCATGCTACAAGTTTAATGATATTGCTGAACGTAGATCTTGTTCGGGGTCGTTTACGTCTCCTCAGGGGTTACGCACGTTCCGACAATGAGAACTAGCCAACCCTGGAAGTTCTAATAATTCTGAACTCGCTTTTCTTGATTTTTCTTATTAGGGATGACCGCATGGAACGTGTGAAAGTGTGTTGTGTCATTTGCCATAGAACAAAGCGATGTATGTTTGCATTTGCGCGTGTGATCACGAATTCAAAAGGTGCGACCTCATGGTTCTAGCAGCAAACTCGTTTCGAGTCAGAAATTTGTTTCTTTGTTGTACCTCAATGTCATACGTTCAGTTTGGACCTACAATTAGAAGGCACTAAGGATGTATTCCCACATTTATTTATTTCTTATTTGTGCTTTAAATGTGGCACACATTTCCATATCTTCCACCTTGAGGTTCAAAGTACGACCTAATAGAAACCTTGTATAATAGATCCTAAATTGAAAAAAAATTAATTTACTTCTCGTATTTTGTAATTAATTCCTCTATGGTTGATCAAAGCGGTCACTCATTCAAGTATTCTAATCCGTTTTTGCTGCTTAATATTGATGATGGTTCAGCATTATCCTCAGTCCATCTCTACTGCGTCTTCCTATTTAGTACATGAACCGTTATGTCTACACGTGACGAAGTTAGGTATAATTAGTTGATTGATGATTATGTGCAAATTAAATTAGCTCTTTGTTATCGATTTATTTTTATACATTTTATGTAAGTATTTAAGGCCATATGACTATATTTATTTTTTTAAATTTGTCTCATAATCCTTATTGATATCTTTAAATTGCATCGCAAGGTGATTATCTACATGAAAATGTTTCAAATACATTTCACATCGATATTTAACAGTAAATCCTCTTCGTAATAATATAATTTTGAATTCATTCAGGCTTAAAAAATGTATAACTTCGCGTCATGTTCTCTTAAAATTTAAAAATGACTTAACAAATGGCAACAAATAACTACGCATATATACGTAAGTAGGAAAGTTAAAAAAAATATTTTATAAACGAGTTTTTTAATTTATTTTCAACGTTTCGCTAGGACATGAAACATTTAGATAAATTGTGATAGGACATAAAGGTTCAAAATAGGTTGAATTCGAAAACGATAGGACGCTTAGATTTAATGTAGGACCTAAGGGTTGAAGAGAAGCAAAAGAGGTTTCGTTTAGAACCTCTAGGCACAATAAAAATACTATGGAGAGTATCGAGGTAGACGAAGGAACAAAATTTCGACTCGAGATTTACCTCGATAAATTTGTCCTGTTTTTTTTTCAGTCTGACCCGCCTTCTCTGTCTTATCTTTCTTCCGCCTCAAGCCTTCTTCCTCTTCTAACTCTTTTCCATGAAGTCTCACATACGTTCTGGGGATAATTGGCCGCGTGCTCAACCGAGCGGTCAAAGTTCCTCCTGTCGGAGTGACTTGCAGAGGCGAGAATGTCCATTGGAACCCTGGGCAATCCATCATTGTAATCTGCATACGTCGTTGCCAACCTGCCACTCTGGCAGAGAAGCCACACCAGCCACACCAGCTACAACAGCTACACGGCCAGAGGAGGCAAAACAGGCACCATCCGACAGCATCTAACGGGTTTCCCCCAGTCCCACTTCTGCTCCCTCACCCATATCGCCGAAAGGCTCTGTAATGGAGCGTGCTTAAGCTTCCTACAATTTCAAACTGACCGACCAGCCATCTAACCAGTCAGCCAGTTAGGGAGATTGAGTACCCATTCGCGACTGGGTACCGAAGTCTCGAATTTTGAGTTCATTAAGGAGAGTAAACGAGAATTGCAGCTAGTCCAAATGGGTTGCATATTGGTCTCGCGTACTTGTGATATTTTTCAACGAACGACGACGCTCGGTGTCTCGTCGTCCATATTTAAGACCTTTGTAATTACCTTAGTCTAGAACGTCCCCTTCCGCTTCCCTCTAGACGCTACTGTTCGTTCGTATATCGTTCAGCGTACTTGCGATATAAGGGGCTGGTAAACGGGCTGTAGTCTGGGTAATACGCTACAGCGAGATTTGTACGGTTTTCTACGTGCACTGCTTGCCTTACGATGGTACCGTGGCTCACGATTAGCTGCCTTCACGTAGAAACTGCGCACTATAGACCGTATCTGCCTCATCCCTCGTCCGCGCGCGTAGAGTCGATCAAGGTTGTAAGGCCTGATCTAGCAATTTTGACGCTTTATCGAGATTTTAGACTTCCTGATCGAGGTTCTAAGCGTAACTGGGATATTCAATCAAGTTGGAGGTAACAAGAGAAATTTATTTTAAATTAATAAAAGAAAATTTTTTGATTTCACACTTGTGACTGTATGGAGGTATTTTATAGGAATGAGTTTGATTGTCAATGAGAGGAAAAGCGTTGTAGTTTGTCGCGAGGTCTTCTGCCGACCGATGTGCTCGGTTGAAGAGTGATGTGCAGACTGACTTTTTCTTTGCGGAAAAATTAGAAAGAAGCTAAAATCTGAGCAAGGGATGTCCTCAACAGTTGTAGGGTGGGCGAAGCAAAAAGAAAGACTTGAGTGGGATTGGAATCTGTGACTGGTTGATTGCTTTGGAAAAACCAAAAAGGTGTATTGAGTACGCCGACTCAGGGATGACGCATAGTCCCGGGGTGGCAATGTCGGTGGTTACGCAGGTAATGTTTTCTTGCGGTTCCATCAGTCGTACTCGGTACGTAGTTTAGACCTAATGGTTCGGATTAAACGGTACCAGTTAAGTTTTCTGTTTTTTTTTTCTGACTGTAATAAAAAATAAGTGCTGCAGATGTTTTAAAATGATGCGCACAGCGAGCACTGGAAATTCCTAAGTTGCTTAGTCGAAACTATACAAATTATTTCCTTTACACTATACGTGATGGTAAGGAACATATGTGGCGGTTTGTGTATTCACTATGTTGCATCTTATGTACTGACGGATGACTCATTTTACTTCGTTTCGTGCGTTCAAAGGTCAATAATTTTTCCTTACGGCGTACAGCGTTGTTTGCACTCTAGCGTGGTAAAGCCTTTCCTGTTCTTTCTTTATTATTAACTGAGCGATATAGTAAGGTTTTGGAAGAATCATGGGTTGTTGTTCGCTAATTGGAATGTCTGCGTGGAGAAGATGTCCTCTCACCCGTAACACTCCGTTTTGGTCTAAGAAAGAATTTAGGTTCTTGAGCTTGCTCGTTACTTAGATATTTTCCCAATGGTGTAAATGGTGGATTACTCGTGAGAATTTTGCCTCTTGTCTCGTTCTGATGATGCTGATGTTCGCCTGTTTGATCTCTTCGATGGTGCGTACGCCCTTGGATTCATTGTCACGTTTAAATCGTAGACAATACGCGACGAGTAGTCGCAAGCGACTTATTGTGGAGTATTTATTCAGAATGCTGTCATGTCTTACTGTAGTTCCAAAACATGTGGCTAGACAAATGAATTTTCCTTTCTCAGGGTCCTCGCTTGGCGTTGTGATAGCGAGACTATGCCAGGTTTTTGTTTCTTGTGTGATCTATGTTGGCCCGTATTTCCATAGCGAATTCTGTAGAAATTCAGCTGGCACCTGACCTCGCGATACGGAATCGGCTGGATTATACTGAGATCATACATGGTGTCAATCTTCAGCGCAGGTTTTCGTTTGTATTTCAGATATTTTATTGGCTACAAATGTTTTGAGTAAATGTGAGGCTGTGTTGATCTCATGTAATACGTTGGTCGAATCTGATCAGAAAATAGTTAGATAGTCAGAAAATAGTTAATAGATCAGAAAATAGTTAATCTGATAGAAAATAGTGATTTCGAGATAAATGTGTTCTCTGATGGAATCGTATAATTTTACCAGCATTACCGCTGCGCAAAGTTCAAGTCGTCCTGGGTAGTGGGTCCAACCATTAATGTGTCATTTAGTGACACTCCTGTTGTCGATTTAGGTGAACCGTCGAAAACGACTCGTACCTTCGTTGTGAGGCTGGATTCCTTGACTACGACGGTGGGGAAGATAAAAACCATTTCTGTGTTTTGCTTCACTTCGAATTTCTCCATGTGTCCGAGGTCTAAGTACTCCTGCATAATTGCTGAATATTCTGGTTTGAGTCCTGGTTCTCTATTGAATTTCAGCTCTCCTTCGTGATTCTCCTAATAGATTCTTCTTTTCGTTGAATGGCAGCACGACGATGTATCGTCCGTCCTCCTGTCGTTGAATGTTTTTTGCGAAATGAGCTTTGTATTCTCCTTTTTCTTGCGTCAGATGCTTGATTTTGAGGCCTTCTTTGATCGCCCACGTCTTAAAGACTTGACTAGGAGCTTGTGCTGTGCTGAGATGACATGAAAGCATTTTCTGCTTGTTTGATTTGAGTCCTTGTTTGATCGGGACCATAACTGCGCTGTCGATTACTCATTCGAGACGAGTCTTTTTCAAGAAGAGATCGATCCTCTGAGCGCAGGATAGGTTTATTTGTCCAACGCGCAACATCGATAATGATGGTCCAGCTCCGATTAGCATGTCGATCTCTGATGGAAGATGGAACGTTGGATCCGCCACTTGAACGTGCGAAGAGATCTTAATAATCCGTCGATCTAATGATTTCGAGGGATGGAGACTGGTAATCACTGGCACAGTTAGGAAACCGAGTGTCTTCTCATAATTGTTGTGTCGCGACTGAATTGTTGCTGTCACGAAATGCGAAGATGATGTTTGCATTTCGCCGAGCCTTTCAATGGGAATTGCATATCGCTATTATGGAATGCGTAATGTTTTCGCAAATCTTTCAGAGATGAAATTGGAGGTGGATGCTGTGTCAAGTAGAGTCCGACAGCGAGTTGGACATTTTTCTCGATTCAAAACGTTTAGAACCGCTGTGACCATCAATTCCTCCAGTTTACCTTTGTTAAGTGACGCGATACTCTTGGATTCTCCATTGCTCAGTCATCGGACTAGTCAGCTTTCCTGTTGTTGCTGTTCATTTTTGTTTTCTTGTTGACCGAAATGCAGAAGTGTATTGTGAGTCTTGTCGCACTTCCGGCAGTTGCTTGACTTGCATTCATTGTGATTGGCACGCAAGCAATTAATGCATAAACTTGCTTTCTTAACTGCAGTGATGCGATCGGCTATCGAATGATTGAGAAGTTTCTCGCACCCATCTACTGCGTGTCCTTCACTTGAGCAGATAGGACATGTTCGAAAACTTGTCGTTGCGAATGTCTGCTTTGGTTTAGACCTTTGCCTTTCACTGTTGAATCCACTTGCGCTTGGATTTCCTTTGTTCGATGCTTATTGGCTTGTGTCCTGGGTCGACAATGTCCTGAGTATCCTCGTTGTTTCTTCTCTCAGAAATATTATCAATTCGTCGAACTTGGGTAGTTTGGTATTGGTGATTCGACGATTCCATTCTCGTTTTGTTCTGTTGTCCAATTTCGAAAGAACAAGGTGTAACAGTGGAGCATCGCATAGTTCAACCGGCTGTCCCATCACTTTCATTGCTCGTATGTGAACCTGGACCTCATTGATGAACTTCCGGATGGAATCAGAGTTATTGGCTTGTAGCTTTGGAATGGCGCAAAGAAGCTCGTAATGGCGCATGATGATCATCCTTGGATTGTCGTACATCGATTTTAATAAGTTCCAAGCGTCTGTGTAGTTTTCGTCTGTCGCGTCGAAGCCTTCGATTGTTTTTGCTGCTTCTCCGCTGAACGATGCGTGTAAATATGATAGCCTAATGCTATCTGTTAATCCTTCTCTGTTGTGTATTGTTGCCTTGAACCAGTCTGAGAATCAGCGCCACTTTCTGATGCTGCCGTCGAATGTGCGCTGCCCGATCTGTAGGATTTTTACCTGCGAGCAATCGTTCGATGTACAGCTGATGGTTGCTGATTGCTGTCTTTCGACTAAATTTTGCGATCTTGAATTGAAATTGGAAATTGAAGAAGATCTCATAATCCTTGCTCTCGCAATTGTTTCCAGGTGGCTTTCGAGGATATCCTCTTCACGAGCTTCGCGATCACCGTCAGGTTCCAACGCTTGGAGTTCTGCTGTCCAATTTCGAAGTTTGCTGAACGTTTCCATTGTGATTTTCACTCGTTCGTCCAATTTTGCGTTATGAATTGGAGTGTCCATGCATTCATCAAGGAATGTGTTGAATCGCGTTAGTGTGGCCTCCAGCTGCCCATATCTGTCAACGAGGAGGCTGCGTCTTTCTAACATTTTAATACGATTGTTTATTGTGTTCCGGATGCTGGAGTTGGCCTTTGATCGGTGGCTTGCGCTGCCCCGGAGTATCCAGTCGACCGTGGACTCTCACGATTAACAATTGCGACGTATTATTTTGTTTGTTTAATACTCGCGTATTGTTTTTACTCTGTTTGGTACTCGCGGACTACTTTGTTGGGATTCACCATCCGGCTCGAAGGACCATAAAATGTCTCGTTCCTCGATATGACCCGTTTGCGCGCAAAGAGTTCATCAAGGTTGTAAGGCCCGATCTAGCAATTTTGACACTTTATTGAGGTTTTAGGTGTAACCGGGATATTCCATCGTTAGAGGTAACAAGAGAAATTTATTTTAAATTAACAAAAGAAAACTTGTTGATTTTACACTTGTGACTGTATGGAGGTATTTTATAGGAATGAGTTTGATTGTCAATGAGAGGAAAAGCGTTGTAGTTTGTCGCGAGGTCTTCTGCCGACCGATGTGCTCGGTTGAAGAGTGATGTGCAGACTGACTTTTTCTTTGCGGAAAAATTAGAAAGAAGCTAAAATCTGAGCAAGGGATGTCCTCAACAGTTGTAGGGTGGGCGAAGCAAAAAGAAAGACTTGAGTGGGATTGGAATCTGTGACTGGTTGATTGCTTTGGAAAAACCAAAAAGGTGTATTGAGTACGCCGACTCAGGGATGACGCATAGTCCCGGGGTGGCAATGTCGGTGGTTACGCAGGTAATGTTTTCTTGCGGTTCCATCAGTCGTACTCGGTACGTAGTTTAGACCTAATGGTTCGGATTAAACGGTACCAGTTAAGTTTTCTGTTTTTTTTTTCTGACTGTAATAAAAAATAAGTGCTGCAGATGTTTTAAAATGATGCGCACAGCGAGCACTGGAAATTCCTAAGTTGCTTAGTCGAAACTATACAAATTATTTCCTTTACAATATACGTGACGGTACGAAATAGTTTCTGGTGCTGGACTTTAGAAAATGGGATAGAATTATATCTAATAGCTTTTAGTTTTTTTGTAAATGCGGTCATTTTGAATGTGCCAGAAAATTCTGGCAAGCTGTTTCCCATGTGGACACTCATCCTAACTGGCTCGATAAGTCAGTGGTCCCACTAGCGTTGCTTGCGTCAAGTCAGCAACCATTAATTATAAGTATTCGATGAAAATGCAAATATTATGCCCGACAAATTAAAGTAAATTAGTACAAAAATAAGAAAACGAAGTGTAACATTAGAAGGAGAGTGTTCTGCTACAATTTTCCAATGGATTGTAGCCTCCTCTTTTAGCTAATTACCTATGAAGCTCTGTGGCTATACTTGGTAGTCATCCGGTGAGAGTCCAACGGAGATTCGCTATTTTATTTTCATAAACTCGCGAAAACTAAACTTGTTACCTAAAGGGCACTCCACGAAACTAAGAAGTACATAACTGAAATAACCGTTGGTGCCATAGTATAGGACGGGAAAGGACTGCCTTGCTGGTTAGGAGAAAGTTTCGATGTGAAAAAAAGAAAAGTGAGGAGCAAAAAACGAAAAAACTATTGGAAAGTTTGGGGTGTCGCTGCGGGCTGCACTTCACTTTACTAGCGTCTAAAGGATCTTCGCGAGTGCCTCGTCACTCGATGTCTCGTGCTTCTACTACCATCTCCAACATTAGTTCCACTGTTGGCGCTGGAGTCGGCAGTGTTTCTGGCGCTAGTACTAACTGGAGGACTGCCACGAGGAAAGAGAAAAGAACCTTTAAGCAGAAAGACGGCAAAAAAGAGTCTTAGGTAGAACGAGAGATAGGATAATGTTCTGAGTGCCAGAGCTGCTTCTTCCGAAGGCTTCATAAATTCGTAACCGAAGCATTGTCGATTTATTATTAATGCATCGTTACTGGATGCACTTGGCGATTCACAGGAAATCCATCTTATTCTTTTTAACAAATTCCTATGTCATGCCAATACCTACATATAGTCTCGTACTAATTTTAAGGCGTTTATACTATCTATTATGTACTATGTTATCTATACAGGGTGTTCCATTTGAAACAGTACGGTCGAATAACTTCTTAAGCAGAAAAAAGGAACGGCGAAAATTTGCAACAATAGAATGATGCACTTGAGGAGGTATATTTATGTTAATGAGGTCTGTATGATGGTATTTATGATGCGTCTCTGCAAATCTGCTGATGTCGTTGGTCGTTTCTTGTCACGATACCATATCTCTGATGTAACCCCAGTGATAAAAATTGAGCGGTGTGAGATTAGGAAATTGAGTAGTCCGAATTACAGTATTATCACTATATTCCTTTTTCGCGCGATATTCCGCAAAAAATCGATAGGAATGACGTAAGACATGATACGGTTGAATTAATTTCGACGAGATGAACAACTTTTAGGGGACTCAAAAATGTGAGAGCCATTTAGAAAAACAGACTTTATGCTTGTAATATAAAAACATAAACATTGACTGCCTAATGTTCGTCCCTACTGAGCTTTCACTTCCAAACCCTACAATTTCTATCTGATACATTTTGATATCATCCCCTTGTTTTACAAGTTATTCGACCGAACTGTTTCAAATGGGACAGCCTGTACACTATTTTAGTCGTACAGGGCTGTTCAGGACTATTGTATCGATTGAAGTTAATTCTACTATAGTAATCAATTGGTTGATATAGTGTCATTGCGTATAATGATCCTAAATAGGTGTACTTGATCGAGGGGCAAATCGTGTTTTGGAAGCCATCGTCCCACAAATTTCAATGTAAATAAGTCTTTCAAGCATCACATTTGATTCGTGATCTATTATAATTCGTGATTTAGCTCTAACATTATCCTCAATAGGTATACCTTATTTTTATTATACATTTTAATTAATTGCTATGGTCGGTCCACAAGTTAAATAGCTTAAACTGACAGGTAAGAAGACGTATTTTCCGCTAGGGACGCTTGTAGCAAAATTTCACAATTGCCAAAGGTAACGAATGGTTTTCCATTGATTTTCATTGAATTGTCATACATTACCTTTCGTGAAAATGACATGATCAATATCATCATTCCCTATAGCTATCTTGGGGAGAATATGGGATACGCGGTTGAAGAGTAGGTGGTTGGTTGAGGGGTTCAACACGGGAGGAGTAGTTACTCGACACGCGAGCATTGAAGAAAGAGGGGTGTGTCGGCGGGAGTTATCAGTGGTAAGCTCATTTCATTAAAATCAACCCTGTATATGTTTACAGGGTAGCTAATATACTGAGTGCTTTGGTATCGCGACGCGTTATCGTGAAACTATTCTTTATCGACATACTTGTCTCGATGAAAAACGGTTAGAAGCGTGAAGGCGTGTGTGATCTTTTTACTCTAATCAGTCGATATCTCTTTTTAGTTGTTATACCAAACTTCATATTTGCACTGAAAGAGAGAGAAAAGGAAGGGATGTCAAAATTCAGTTTATTTAGCACTAACGTACCTTTTGAAGTTGTAGCTTCAATTTGATTCCTATGATAAAATAATTATCAAGTAGCACCTTCATTCTGAATGACCCTATATTATAGTCTGCTGTATATACGTGCATTGGTCTTAGAGAATGCGTAACAGAGAGGGAGAATACTTTGTTCTTTCTTGTTAAAGAAATAATGACTTTCCACCCATCTGCCTGGTGGCTTCCTCCAAGGACCAATCCGTCAATGAGTGGATATTTATGGACATGATAGATCGGTCGGTCGACTTGTCCACGTAATAGAATAAAAATTATGGTAAGCCTTGAGAGTAGGCAGCTGCCTACAGGGAAACTGTTTTCAAAAGTTAAAGGTGTCAGTCCCACTGTGCCAAAAATCGGAGCAGCAGCAACAGCAAGAGCAAGAGCTTCTTTTACTTTCTATGGGCGCCTTTATCCCGAGGGATCTTGAACGAGAGTTTGCACGAGGGAACCAGTTAATGTATAAGAAAATCTTTTTCCTAGTTAATTGAAGCCAATCAGTCTAGCTGATCCTTTTCATTCTTTTTCACCTCTTCTCTTCGTTGCATCCTGCTACAGGATTGCTGAAGGTAAAGGTAAATAAAGAAATTTCGAATATGAAAACTTGCATGAGGATACGGATAAATATACATGTCATGTTGTAGAGGTTTAATGTTGTTTCGAGGAAGTAGCAATGGAAGTAGCTTCTCTATTCTGATCGCGGACAGCCGAGTACCCATCGGGCCGTGTTAACGTGGTCACTCGGTGGGAAATGGTGTCCCTCCTGGCTCGTATCTTCTATCTTGTGGCTCGTAGTTCGCGTCGAATAGTCGAGGCTTTGAGTCGATGGAGCGGAATCGAAAATGGAATTTCTTCGCTACAACACACGCTTCCACTGAGAAATACAGCTTTTCTTTCCTCTTTTAATTGCAGTCAATATAGTAGTAGACGTTGAATACTCAGGCAGTTTTCAGACACCTTATAATAATTCTATTATTTATAATCAGTTAAATTTCCTCGACGTTATAACCGCATGTGATAGGATTATGAGCGAATAGCTTTAATTGCGCCTCGAATAGTTATCTATTGCAGACATAAGTAACTGCATACAGATATCACATATGAGTATAGATTTATTATACATATCTAGCACTGCGTATTCCGTGCTCTCTCCGATTAAGCTTAATTGTTTATTAGATTTGCCCGCAATACATACAATATTCCATATAAACGGAGGAGCGCTTACCTATTTAGGTACTTGCTTATGTGTAGGTGAAGCTGAAGTAAAAAGGGCAACCATAAAATAAGTTGAAGGTGGTGCAATCATGATATATTTTTGGAATAACTCTGGCGTTCTTCTTTCCTCAAAGGGTCTTGTACATACATCGAGAAGAGGAAAAAAGAGGCAAATTAAACAAAACATTTTGCGTGAAAACAATTAAATTAATTGAATCCATTTTTTCATTTGGAGTTTCTTGTTTTCAGGATAATTAGCTACAAATTTTATAGAAAAATATTCCGAAGCGGCGGAGATGAAGCGATCGACGTCAGACGTGCCCTAAATTGTAATGGTTTGAGTTACCAGATGTGGTTTCCGCAAGATTCAATTCAAATAAAAAATCTAATTAAATTCGTGAAATATATTAATAATACAGCCTTTATCGCATGTTTTCTGAACCGTAGCTTTCTTATAATCGATAAAAACCAAATGAATTTTTAAACGGCTATCCTTTATTCGGCAACCATCATTTTGTTACAAAGCAAAATTTTCAACATCGGCTACGATAAAGACTAGATTTACTCATTTATTTCAAGAATTTTTTGGTTATTTCCTATTTTCGACTCTTCTACGTGTATAAGCCCTTTTAAGGGACTCGTCTTACCCCACCTTCACCTACACAAGAACATAGTACAGCTTTTCTACAAGCATGAGAATATATTTCGCTCATGTATGTTTTTCCTGCTACAAACTGCGTGTCATTTGTTATTTCTAAATTGAGAAGCGTGATAAGAGTTTCTACGAACTCATTCTTTTCGGCATTTTTACCATAAAACTCGTGAGGGAGATTTAAAAAAGAAAGGTGAAAGGACATCCAACGAATCCTCCGATGTGTTCTCCTTTAATTCCAAACATGTATATATGTACATACATACATGCAGAACGTTCAGGACCTCCCCCTCTCCCCCCAGCCCCCGCCATACTTCATGCATGGCAAGGGAGATCGCGGATCAGACACTGTCGCTAGCTTTCATCAAGGATTATCCTCTCTCTCTCTGATTCTCTCTGTCTCTTCCGTTCTCCTCCGTCCACGTCTGTCCTCCTCCACTGACGCCCTTCTGAAAAGTTAAACATCCCCTTATACATCCCAGGGTAGCTGCTGGTGATTAGTGCTGCGTCCCCTTCCATATGACAGTTTTCATTTACGAGGGACAAAGGTATGCCTTTTTCAACGAGTCGGTAATCAACGAAAAATCCCTGGACATCGATGACGTCCCCAAATTCTCCTACATACTTCAGGAACAAAGAGGTTTGACACTCCATGCACGATCTATCTATACTATGCAATTTTTGGTATTTCATGACAGTATTATATTATATGAAATCTACTTTTCTCGTTCGCCTCCTTTTCTCCCAACCTATGCGATAACTTGGGTTATTCCTGGTTCTCTCATAATTCCAAGAGCCAATTCTTATAGTAAACTCCGTTCGGGGCTCGGAATGCGAAGAGCTAGCTAAAGATGATATTATTATTATTACTCTTTTGCTTGTTGCAGTCTCGGCAAAGAACAGAAGCGATTCAGAGAGATCCGATTAAAGGTTGCTTTGACGTTATACCTTAGTAATATCAATCTGCTCGTAAATGTCTGTCAGCCACCCGATGTTCTTACGTTGCGTCAGTACAGGATACGTTCAGTTAGCTCGAGGGGAAGGAGAATAAATGTTAAGAGGCTAACTTAAAAGACGTAACGTATTTTTTGTTTTATTGAGATGATAATGATACATAAAACATTGTTTATATACGACAATGAACAAATAACTTCTGTCTAGAGGTAATAATAAATTAATGCGAGTATAATATTGGGAAAGGGAACTGCGAGAGAGGCAGCCATCCTTATCGTGGAAAAAGCTGCTGAATCTCGTGCCAAGTTCAAGTTTGATACCTTCGTCTTGTACAATTCTTAAATCTTTTCTTTTTTCTCTATCACTCGCTTACACCTATACTTATGCAGTGTACTTCAACCTTTTGATCATTCCGATACGCTCTTTTTATTTTTCAGATCATCGCACGTTGCTAGATTTAGATACGCTTTACAAATGTAGTGTACTGAATGGAGTAGCGACTAGCGAGTACGGTAATTGTATAAGTATCATCTGGAAAATATTCTTGACTAGCGAACCGACTCGTTTGTCTGTAAAGAGTGAAATGTTCAAGAGCGAAAGAACTTATGTAGATAAGTATGAAGTGACTGGTTGGGTGGCAGGCTGGACTACTGGCTGCTGAGACGAGTAGAGCTCATAGAGCTCCAAGAGTCCCTCGGTTGACGTCCGTTCACTTATCATTGAGTAAACTCTCGTTGGAAATCGAGAAATTCGACCAATTGTTCTTATTATCCCGTTTAACGATAATTCCTCTGTTTTTTATTTCTTACGGGAGCACAGAATTTGGCTAGCCCCGAGGAACAAGGTAAGTTTGTCGAATCGAGACTAGATTGACGTGACACTCAAACTAAGGAAGGCTTTGAGGATGTCGCGCGTATCGCGACGCTTTGCATGGTCCTGCGAACGTAAGGGTGCTTTCTTAATGTTTATTTAAAATTATCAAGCAACGTGTAACATATCTTTTTCCCTAAGCCTAGTCATTAAACTACCCTCCTGGTCACAGGACCTGCTTCCAATTCTCCTCGCGATTACCATAGTTTATATATACATTGTATATGTTGAATTCCTCTTTTTTGATACGTCTGTCTATTTTGAAAAGACACATTCCCAACGGAAATTGTAAACTTTATTGTAGCGTCTTTGGGGTTCGGATCTTGCGCATCTCGCAGCATCCTTGTATCTTTGTTATAAGTATTATTGTTACTCTTGGAGTTATGTTGTCGTGTTCTCTTTCTTGCTTTTCCGTTCTTAAGGTTTTTTTGCACATGCACGCACACACACGTACTCTTTCTTTCTCTCTCTCCTTTCCTATTTCTTTCAAGGTATCTTAAACAGACAGGGTTTATTGGTGGGAAGGGGGAGGGGATGATTCAAGCTATATACAGACGGGTGTATTCCTCAAAGAGGTCGATATGTCTCATTGGTGGCATTGGTGTAGAATTCCCCTGTACGGGAAGACCATTTTATAACTAAAAATTTAGCTTATTCTTTGGCGGACAAGGATCCATTGGTTAGAGCCACAACCACAGTGGGTTCGGAATTTCCTCTGGAGATTGAGTTCGAGCTGCGTTCCAGGGACGAGTCCTGAAACAAAAAGAAAGAGAGCAATGTACATCAGTTGGATTATCTAGCGTCTTTTATTATTTTTGACAAACATGTAAAAATTACAAGCACAGCAAATAGGGAGCGGGTCTGAAACGCGAGAGAAAGGAAATAGTGGAGACTAGATTCAGTTTGAGAAGTTTCCTAGAGACTCCATGCATTGTCCTCGCTTAAGGAGGGTAAAGGTACCACTTCCTTCTTTTTAGCCTGAATCATTGCTGATTTACACTTCAGCTTGAATGCCTAGTAATTCGAGCACTTTTTCTCATTTCGGGAACACTCGACGAAATAGCAGGAAAGCCCTCGATCGCACAACCCTCCCTGACTTCTATAACTATGGATGATTGGTACCCTTGGATACCCAGACTATTGTTTCTTCCATCGTATTCTCCTAGTTCTATGTAAAGTGTATTTTATTCTTTTCCATTATAAGTTTTATATATTACAAATAAAAAGTTAGTTGGGACAGTCAAAGCGACCAAGAGATAAGTCGGTCGTCGGTTGATTGAGGTAAACGATACCGTTTCCGAGTAAATTGCTTCCTGGTCGAAATCTCATTGATGAAACAGAGGGTTTCCGGACTGGAAGTGTCCCTTTCCTCATTAGGGCTGGAATAGTCTTCGAGGCTGCCTATTTACAAGAATCCAACCAACCGCAGAGTCTACAATCCCAGTGCTATCCTAGTCCTAATTCTAACACTATACTCCCGGCTTTATTTAACCCTATTTCTACCGGGTTCTGTTACTTATGTAGATTATCACTATATGGTGATTTTTTCTAGGACCTTAACGTTAATAATATTTTTATCAGAATATCAGAAACTGCGACGGAGTCGAAGATAAGAGCCACGGACACTAAATAAAAGTTTTTGTGGGCACGGAGGTCTCAGAGGTGTGGGGGATTATATCAATAAAAGCTATTACGTGTTTATCTTATTATTTTGAGATTGATTATGTGCTCGGGGTTATGAAGGATAATCATGTCACGTTTCTAATGGGATAAGTGTAGCCAACTCTCTGTATACTAATCAAACTGACCTTCGACTTTTGAAAGCAGTTACTTTATTAGTAAGCTACTGCTATAAGGGTAAGAGATCATTCGATATACCGTATTTATTAGGTCGAGTCATAAGTAATTTCCGTTTCCGGGAGCAAATTGTAACAATGCATCGAATATCTTAATGATTCATAAAATTTGATAGGTCAGAATCTATTTGAAGTAAAGAAGTGTCCCTCAGTCTTATCACGGTAATGGCAGCGTGATTGGGATATAATTGTTGGTTATTTTATTGACGAATAAAATTAATATGCTAAAACGTAAATTATATATGCCTCGACCTAATATATCTCTTCCCTCAAATAACTCTAAGTTTGATGAGAATTCTCTACTCTCTGTGCGCTAACTAAATATACGGAGCTGTCGAAAATTTTACTAGCGTCCAAGAATCTTTTTAGTGGCACTAGAGAATATTTCGTTAAGCAGCGGTCTTTTATTAAGTTAATTGTATTAAATAATGAATTACACTTGGAGGGTTTCGCTACGAGCTGAATTAAATTTCATGGAATTTCAGAGTGAGATGCCATCTCAAGGATGGCATCTCACTCTGATCTTTCTTTCTACAGTTTAGACGACTTACAATGCTGAGAGCGTGCATGATACAGGCCTGGGCTGTATTCTCCACATCCGTCAATTCGTCGCAATCCTCATGGTCTGATCCGCTGATTCCTGATCGCATTTTTATGGGTGAGGATACACCTTCGTTGTCCGTCGATTTGCCACTGTCAGGGGATGGTAGAAGCTCATGTCCATCGAGGTCTTCCTCCTCGACGCGTTCCTCACTATCCGAAGCCTTAATCTCCTGCACAGTAAACAAAAATGCAAGAAATATTAAATGGGGTCTCACAAAAATAGCACAGGTATGTATATGCGTACACACAATATGCGGCTATGTTTGTACGTATTCACGGAATCGCCAAACGATAAATCTTTTACCAGTAAAATACAAGCTGGTGGAGTTGAACCAGAGCAGAGGGTGTACCAGTTTCCCGGTTCTTTCTGGTTCGATTAAGCGGTAAAAACTCAACGCTCACAATCCGAAGAGACGCGATCTATCTAGGCTAGGGTGCCATTAGCGATTAGGTATAGCCGTACAGAAATGCTTTGCCTGGTCACGTGTACCACCCTATATAGGTAAGAGAGTCGAGCTTTAAAGGAGCGCAAGCAAAGTGTCACCTCTCTTTAAGCCTGGACGATGAGCGATCCCTGGTTTCAATTTAATTGATTCGTATTGCATTAATGTATTTTGAAAAGGGAAACCTCTCAAGAGTTCGGTGCTTCCTTCGCTCATATAATAAGGCCATGTCGACTATTACTAGTCTTTGGCTTGTACGCTCTTATTTCTTTGCTGTTACGGCTTAGCACTAAAGACAATTCTGCCAGTAGGCTGGCTTCTCGTGACTCTTTTACGTCTAAGAGGTTGCTTTTCTTTTCTATTCGTGAAACGAGTTAAAATCTTTGGTCCGTATTTACATCTCGCCTTTTAGACCGCTTTCAACACTCGTAAATCACAGGTTTATTGTACCCATAGCTTTAGTCATGAAATAATGTTTATTTATTTTCGTATTAGTAACAAATATTATTATAAGAAAATATTGAGGAACAAATTATAAAAGATGTCTGCGGCAATAAAATGTTTCTTTATAAATAATATGTTATTTTTATTAACTTTTAAATGAACGACATAGGAAGGTTATCGAAAACCTACCCAACAATCAATAGATAGTCGTTCTTTCGAATCATACTGTTTTTCGATTGGTTGTCAAGCTGTCTTTAGTTAATAATGTTCTAAAATAATGAGGACTAAGTAAGGATCTTAGAATCCTTCACAATGTACGCCCTTGTCATCTTTACAGCAAGCTTATGTAAGTATTATATTTTTTCGATTGTAACCTCCTGCTATTGCTAAGTGTAGAAGAAAGTAATTTTGATATTGAGTTTCTCGTCAAAAGAATAAGAAAAAGGTGAAAATAGTCACAACGGGCATTGTTGTTAATAACGTACATTACTTAATGAGGTACTGTAGTCTATCTGACAAAAAAATCCTTTTTTTTTGTTTACATTTCTTCAAAGTAAAATTGATGAATTTATAAAGATTTGAATTATGCAGTGCGGTAGAAAAATAAGACAAAGCAGCTATGCTTCGGATAAGAAGTCTTGTAAATTAGTGGAAATCAGTAAACAACAAGACTTTTTTGAGAAAGAAGATGAAGAAGAAGAAGTCCCTGTTTTGGCTCCGGATTGGCTGTTTAACGGTAAGTGTAACAAATTTTCTATTACCGCATCAAATCTGTACGAAACACTTGAAACGCGATTCTCTCGAAATGACTTTTTGGATTCAGGCATATATTTTTCTCAGAGACTAATGAACCCATTGACTTTTAATTTCGCATATATTTCAAGTTCATGTGTGTCTATCGGCCGAACTTCTAACATATCGATATTTTTTAATACTTCTCTTTTTTCTTCTCGTTTTAACTGAAAAATTTTCGACAAAATTGAATCTCAATAATTTCAAAAGTTGCCATTCCGTCAAAAAGATTCGGTCTTTGTTTATAGAATTTCGGGCAATATTTACATTGGCAATTATTAAAAAAATTTTGTTCGCTTATTTTAAATGACTAGGACAGCCGCAATCAATACGCCCGATTGGACTGTTGTTTCGCGACATGACCTGCGTCGATCTATTTTTCCTATAATAATTTTTTTAAAGATGCCCTATACAAATTTGGAGTGTCAGTTTAAATATTAATAAATATGTACACAAAACACCAGCTCTGTTATGTTTAATAGTTTTTCTTTAATGAATTCTTAATCCTTTCAGGCATAACGTATCATATATGATGTCTTTTTTTAATTCGGCTTTCTAAGATTTAAAGTCAGTTTTCAAGGTATTTTAGATATTTTTTTGACATCATTAGGTTCTTTAGCTGTCACTGTTAATGTATGAAGAGAAATGAAAATAATTGTGTAAATATAGAGGGCGCTGTAAATAAATGAATCGTGAAAAAGGTCTGTTTTAACAGAACAAGTGTAATTACGATGAGATCACAGTGACTAGAAAGGTGGAAATCGGAAATAGGAGGTTGTTCGAGTCGCTGAATACGAATCTGAAATGAAAAATCCGAAATTCAAGATCACGGAAGCAAAATGGTGTTTCAAAATATAAAAATTAATCGTATTGGCATGAAACTTGCTTGAAAGCCACAAATAGATAATAAAACGTTGAAAAAAAACCTAAGATGGTTCGGATTCCATTCTTAGCATCCAAAACTGGTTTCAGTAGAAGTTTCCAAGGAATGAGCAGTGGGGAGCAGTAGGGAGGAGTCGAACAGAGTAGGACGACTCACAGAGCATGTACTTCGGCAGGACACTGTCTGCATTATGGCATCTACAATTTAGAATGTTTCAACTTTTACTACAGATTCATGATTAGTGACTTAAAGAATTCCCGAGTGTGCGTTTTCAAGATAATTAAATAATTTTTGCATTTTTAGTCCGTCATTTTGAATGTTGAAATTTTTTAAAAATTTAACTCCATTTTCGTAATCAGCGACCCCAAAAACCCTCGAGTACAAAATTTCAAATAATTCGTATGCAAGAAAAAATGTATGCTTCAAAGGGATAAACTCCATTAATACTCGCAACAGCGTCGACATAGTTAGTAGTTACCATAGTGTTGAAAGAAACGGTAACAGAATCATCGGCGCTCGATGGCAAGAAGGACAGTCTGCGTAACGTTATCCACAGGTAAGGGGGGATTAAAGGGAGAGAAAAATGATGTGAAAAATAGAAGACAAGAGTGAGGGAAAACGCCCTGCCTTTTGATCTCCTTTTGCAAATGGCGTAGACCTAATAGCCTCGGCAACGGGACAATGGCAATTATTCGAAACAAAGCAGCGTCCTGGAAAATAATTACGCGCGCGACTTTCTCTCTGTCTCTCTTGTACCTTTCCTCGCTGAACAGCCATCACATTCTCTCCTTAGATCTCCTGGCTTTTGGATTTCAGTGCTGCGTGCCATTTTCTGGCTTGATTTTTCGATCTGCTTTCTTTCCTGTCCTTTGTCAGGATCCCATTTGCAGCTGTTCAAATTTCAGTTCACTTCACCTCATCCAACATCCCTTGATCTCAGGGGCGAGGGACTAGATAGACAGGAAAAACGGCCAAGATTTTTGTCTAAAGAAGGAAGATTAATCCGCACTAGAGATTTTCCTAGAAAAATGTCGAAATCTAAATGAAAAGCGTTCGAGGAGCTCGCCCAGATTTTATGCATCGTCTCGCCGGCGAACAATTTGCTCGGTACGTCCTCTATAAGATCCAACTCGGATAGGAGATAGGAGTAAATTAAATGCGCAGGGAATTCATTACCGCTTGAGGATAAGAACCAGGAATTCGCTTCTTCCTCGACGTTGAGAGTTCCAATAGAGTTCTAGTGCTTTGGAGTTCCATGACGAGGAAACCGGAGGATCAGCAAATCTGGCATTAAAATATATTCAGTTGGCGAACCGTGCCTACTGACTAACATTTATCTTGCTCATCGCTTTTGTCAGTCATTTTATCTTGCTGGGGTCTATAGCCTGTCGCCCTGTCGATTACGTTAATTAGAAGAAATTCTCAGGAATTGAAACACTTCGAATATCCAAGAGAGTCCCTTTTCTCACAATAAGTCAAAATTTAGCAAGTCGCTTTGACACGACTATTCTCCAATTAGTATATTGCTCTGATACCATTGCGTGGCTGTTACTCGATTTGAACTGAAATATTTATGGCTGCGTCAAGGCAGAAACTATCGTACTAGTGAACTGCTAAACTGGCAGGCCCTAGAGAATTATCAGTTAGGAAGCCAGGAGACCAATCCCGATTTAATCGATTCTCCCTGAAGGCTCGAAGCTAGTGTAATACACCATCAGGACTTGCTGCACTTTGGAACGAAGTAATGTTTGCTAAATTCATAACAGGATTTTCTCTGCGAGCTTGAGTGTAACGTGACAGTAGATGAAACGAGAGCACAAGAGATAGGAGTACAACAGAGTACACTAGCCTCTAGCAGAGTAGAGCAAAGAAGAGGGAACCTGGCGAACTCACCACTGTCCCTGGCGACTGTTCCCAGTGTTCCATCTATCACAGAATCGACCGGGCGAACCGTCACACGTGTTTCCCTATAGTCTCTGTATAAAGTACAGGCACCTGCCGGCCTCTCATTAACTGATAGCCACGGCAATGGGGTTCAAAAAGGGTGAAACAACAGACTGAAATAAAAAGGGGTAAAGTTGTTTACAGTTTGTAGACTAGTTTGAGGTAATATGCCAGTGACACTCTAGAATGTACTGCCGGCGAAGACTGATGGTGTTGAGATATTAACAAGTACACATTCTTTTTTTGGTTACGTTGACAATAATGTATATGTATACGGTGGTTAAGTCTTCTCGTATTATCCTCCATCTCTCCTTTCACAATTGTTTTCCATGTAACTTCAACTAGTTTGTATTCACAATCCTCCGAACGTACTAACCTAATTTCAAATCCTGCTTCAAAAATGTGAAATGTTCTTCAGGTTACGAAAAAAAATTACTATGTTTTGGCATAGTAGACTCTTGATTCTTCTTTCTTTCGGCTTTCGATTTTAGGTTCTATGTTCTCCATTCAGCATATATAACATACCCCTGATTTCATTCCTACTGTGACATACACAGAGGACTTTTGGGGGACTCGAGACGTCTGACCACAAAATGGACCATCAACGATGTTCACGAGATTTCGTATTTGCCGTCTCCACAACGCATGACTGTGATACTGGGGGACCCCTTGATGGGGCATTTTCACGTTCTACTAGCTATCAAATCAGTGTGCCAGATCTCTCAGCCTTTTCTATCGACTTAGTCTCCTAAATGACAGTCGGGGATCTCTGGACGAGTAGTTCGTCTTTGTCTTTTATCTACTGTCTTCGCCAGATCTTGGGGTCCGCGAATTTTGCAGTTTTGCGAATTTTGTCGTTTGCTAAACTAGCCGAACTACTTTCGTCACGAGTCGACTAAGGGCATTTAAGCCGGCAGCAGCAGGATGTGGGAAATGAACAACGGACGAAGTTTTCGTTTCGTAACGAATTTCTAGCTTTTTTTTGACTCGCACGTTAGGCGATTAGAACACGGTTGTACGAATTGGTATAAATATGAAGACTCGTGCTTAAGATCGAAGTCAATAGCGTCGATAGTTATGTTCAAAAATTGACTGTGGGTAAACGAATATTATTCTAATCTAACATATACACATGTAACAGAGATACATCTACGGATACAGTCTTGACAAAGAATTTTTAAACGTACCTAAACTGTAACTTCAAAAACGAACTACGAGTCGAACGCAGAGATATCACCTTTTCACCATTGTGGAATTATGTTCGAACAATTTGTATATGTGTTTTGTTAAAATTGTACATGGCTTTGTTCATAGGGGTTATCCTTATCTCACATGCTTAATTAATGTAACATAGCTCGTACTTTCTGACTTTTAAGCGATTACCTAGTGTAAAAAGATATAAAATGTATTTTTGCAATTCTGAGCTCCCGTCTTCAGTCCGAATGAGTCCTAAGACTGCCGGCCATCGAATTTATCGCGTTTCACGTCTGTTGCTATTATTGTTTGTTTCTTTTATTTAAATATTAGTCATTTCTACACGGAAACAAATTTTCTTCAAATATTACAACAAATTTGAGTAATTTATGTGGGTTTCACCGGTAATTATGTGGATAAGATTTACTAGATGTAATCATCTCTTTCGTTTAGCACTGAATATATTATTGCGATTTGTGTGAAAATTACAATTGCAGTACGAAGTTATAGCAAATTGATTAAATTATTATTATTGATTGAAATATTGGAAAATTTTATTTACATAATGAGATAACTGTACAGTTGAAACTAAATTTGTAAAAAGATGCGCGCGCATGTTTCTTGCGGTTGGTGTACACGTTTATTTGTGCTTCTGGAGTGACACTAGAACATTGCGATTTTCGGGGAGCTCCAAGTGAGGAATGATACATTCTATTTACTGAGCCACAAGCCTTATTTATAAATATTATACTTTAAATATAATCGTCATTATTTATACACGTGGAAACATTCTAAAATATTAAAAAAAATTGTCAATACATTAAGTCCGATTTCATTTTTAAGGATACAGAATTTATTAATTATATATAAAATTTTATTTCTTAAAAAAATGTTGTTCAATAATGCATTATATATGTATATTTTATCATATATATGTATATGAAAAAAATTATTTCTTCTGCATATAAAATTAACATATATTTTTTCTTCTCCGATCGGTAAATTATTGCTTCCAGGCGAATTAAATGCGACAGTTTTGAGTTTGTTTAACTTAGTAAAATAAAACATTTTTACCACAATTCACCAGTAAAAACTTTTAAACTAACGGTGATTATTGAAAATATGTTATTCTAAACGAAATTATCGAAAATATCGCTTCAATGTTATTACTGCCTGAAAAAGTAGTTTCTAACATCACCATGTTTCGTATCACCTTCTTATATCGCGATCCAAACAGTTTTAATCATTATATCGAAATTGGGAAAATAGAGAAGGCACTTTAGGTATGTAGTCACTTAATTGCGCCTCATCGTTAGTACATTATTTACAATATTTTCTCTAAGTATTGATTAAGAGTGATACATCTTCGTCTGACTAATGACTGACAGCGACTACTGTTCTAATAGCTTATTGGGTGAAGACATTCAATTAACGCTATTCTGACTTGTGATAATTGATTAGAGAAAAAATTTCTCTGTTATAATGGTGCAGTACCTAAACTTCTTTTGATACCTTGGTGAAATCTTTTCGCTAAGTTTATACGATAATATCGACTATACAAATTTCAAATCGATAAGTAATGCCTTTTTTCTTGCTATTTTCCAGAGTGATTATTATTAATAAATAGTCTGACAATTTTTATTGAATCTGTCTATTTTCGACACTAGTCACATGGATAATGCAGCTAATAATATTCTGCCTCCCGTTCATCGGTTTCTGTAGTAATTCTCCGCTGTTATCCGGTATGGTTTGGCTTGCTTTCCCTCAAATTATTTCAGAGCGTTATATTGGCGACGTAGAGTCCGTGAGAATGAATATTATTATTTAAGATATTCTTGGTTAATTTTTTCCGTAATGTATTGTATTAATGAGATATTTTTCCCGTGCCATATTATTTTTTTATTAATATTATGATTTTAGAGGCTTGAGCTCGAATGCTTGAGGGTCATGTACATTCGTACATCCCACGGACTCGGATTTCGTCCCGGTGCAGTTTTCGCTTTTGTGCTTATCGTAAAATTCCAAATATTTTATTGTATCGTGCTATTTAAATAAAATTTAAATTAAATATTGCAACATTTCAAGTAAACCTATCAATTTCTGTTAACTATTTATAATAATTGTGAGTGGCACTTTTTCCCGTAACCGCTAGCCTTTACTGGTCATTCAATTCGTAATCAGCTTAACTTTGTACATTATCTATCGAATTTACTGATTTAACCGTTGATTTCATTCAATGTTCTTTTATTCTCCTTGCCTGCTTAAGCATCCTTGGCACATTATATTTATATAGCTGGAAACCCGAGTATTTTATTTTTGTTCAGATGTCGCTGATATTGGGTTAATTTAAATATATGAATTCGCGTCTGTTTTATTGATTTTATATTATATTTCCTAAATTATTCTTCAGCGCACGTAAATTGTTAGGGCATCTTGTATTATTTCGTTCCTCTAACTTCTTGTTCTCCATGTGTAGATTATTCATCTCTTGTTGTATTTCTTCTTCTCTTATTATGTAAACTTGGCTTTAGGTAATATTAGGAACTAGATTGACTGTCTTTTCCATTACGTCTTCCATGTAAGTTTGAATTTTTAACTTTGCGTTTTGAAAATTATTGTTTGCCTTACTCTATGTAGTCTGCATGACCCTTTTCACTTGAATTAAAGCTCAAGCACGTTAATTATACTTTTCTTTATTATTTGCTTCAACGCCTTCACCCCTTTATTCTCTCTTTCAAGTTCCGATGTTTTCCCAACATTGCTAGCCAGAGTCAGGTATTTAGTTTCGAGTAATTTTGCTTCTATTAAAAACTGCATAAAGGCAGTGTCAACGCTTTACAGTTCTGTAAGTTTCAAAATAGGCGTTGTTGAGGCAAATATTGAGGCAAAGTTTCACGGTTGAAGTTTTGCTTCGATATTGCCTGGATTATAAATGACATGCAATAAATAAATACTAGTTATCGTCATAAACCCAAAATCTAATACATATACTTGAAAACTAACAAAAAAAACTAATTATCGCCCCAAATCCGTTCAGAGCCATTCGTTTATTTAATATATATAAACAGAATCATAGGTGTGTAAAATTGTTATCCTAACCTCGCGCACATATTTAAACACTAGTTATCAACTTGACGATAAACTCCGTGTGCAAAAATTTTATATGGGAATTATCAATGTGATCGATTGACTAGAATGATTAAGGATTGATCAATGCTTGATCAGCTTTAGCATGGCTAATGATCTCTTATGAGTTGTTGCTGCTATTAAGTAAGGTCAGAACAAACACGTACGATGCTGAAGCGTCAACCTCAAAACGTATAGACGGGACGATTTCATGCAAGTTTCGTGTTTCAATCAAGCAACCGCTAGACAAATTCTAATAGGGTGGCTGAGGTTTCTTTCCTTTAAGCATAGCTTTATAAACAGTCTTACATATCTTCTTTAAATTATTATAGTTCCCTTTTACTTTACCTTTAAATAACATACGTTACGTGTAACCCTGCAGTAATTGATGACGCATTTTGGAGCCTCCATATTTCAATTTATTCTTAAAGGGTCAGATCTGTATTCCCTAAGTGATCTTTTTTGCATTCATAGTCTGATTTATAGGCCATCTTGATATGAGTTTCAAAGCATGTAAAAAAAGGTCATCTAAACGATATACTTTGTTCGTGGATGAGATCTAGATTATCGGTTCTTTAGGTGTAGCCTCATTGAGATAATACGTATCATTCGCATCTGCTCTTTCGGTATCTAGGTAAAATTCGTTAATTGATAAAAAGTGAGTATTTAAAATTCTTGATATCTCCCACTGGAGTACCTAACACTTAACATATTTCAGGAAGGAGGAAATGTTTTCTGACGATCCATTCGAATTATTAATTTTGTCAATAAAAACCTATTTTTGCAGCATACGCTATTGCATAAAAGCTCGATACGTTATCTCAAATGCATCAAACTCCCTAATCCTGATATGCTTTCAACGAGACTGAAACACTTGTGTGTGTATCTGTTGCATATATATATGTATATATAATACATATATATGATGATTAATGGCTGGGCTAGATCGTATGCTATCCATGAATTATTCAGTCATACGCAGGGAGAGAGTCAGGAGAGAACGTCAGTGACGATGACGAGAAGAGTAGGACGAAAGGAAGGAAGATATGAGCAGGGGGGATCTACTGGTCTCCCTTAGGTAGGTCGGTCCAACTGGCAGCATTATTAAAATATTGCGAATTCCATGAAAGTTGAACGATCACTATGTCCACTGTAGGTTCATAAAATGCCACTGGTGGATTAGGAACTTTTCACCTCGGGTCATAGTGGTCATACTTGGTTGAACTATATACTAGTTCACGGCCAGCGCAGAGTTCCTGTGCCGAGGTCCATTTGTTAATTTTTTTCAATGCTCCTATTTCCTTCTCTTTTTCTATTATTCTTTCCATTATTTTTTTTATAGTGTCGCCGCTTATTCCTCGAGTTCTTAATGTGTTTCTGTTCATTTGAAAATCCGTGGAAAGTGAATTTTCCTTGTATTTTTAAATCTCCCAGAAGCGGTTTAAGTTCCTCGTGTAAAGTCAGGTGTCGCTCGAGGTAATACATTTATGCGACTGCTCTTAAAAATAATCAAAGTTTCCTACTCAGCGCCAGTACGCAATTTCTCAAAGCTATTACCGGGAAGCAAGACTCTTAACTTTAATCAGGGCGACACTCCCGTCATACAACTTGCTATTGGCTGGTTGGCTGATTACCTACGTAATCGTTCGAAGTCCTTAGAGTATCTTTAACTTAAGGTGTTTCAATCTTTTGTATATTTTAGGTACCTGAAGATCGTGGGGTGATGGCAAGGATTCTTCCTTAGGATGCTGACTGGGACTTTGAGGTGGACTCTGCGTCGATCTTGGACTCTGAGGTCGCGTTCCCAGTTCGTATATGTTAATCATGTGAGCGGCCTGTGCATGGACCATGAGTTCCCACGCTGAGGGGAAGGCGTCCTTGCAGAGGACGCAGAGTAGGGATGCCGTCGAGTCTCCTGTGGAAGAGGAGCCTTCGTCAGCGCTGAGTTCTTCGCCCTTCTCCCCTTTGGAAAATGTCCACTTACGACACTTACGAGGCGTGGCACCGTTGAACGTATGACACTTGCACGTAAATCGCAGCTTACAGTAATTCCGCTTGTGCTCCAGTAACTCTCCCAGGTCGGTGAACATTTCCCGACAATTGCCGCATATTAGAATATCCGGATTACCTAAACAAAAATCATAATATTTCATCAGATTCCATCTGAAGTATTTTTAAGATTTTCAACTTGACATCATGCTCTTCGAATAGTCTACACTAAGTGTTACTGTCCCAAAAGGCTATCAGCTAATTATAGTATATTGCACCATTTCGTGCACTTCTAATCGACAAGAGTATTTAGAATTACTCTGTGCAACAGTGCAAAAGTGTCCACGAATGATTATTTTCTTTCGCTGGAAATTGAACACACGCGTAAACTCGATGGAACACGTGGACAATTCAGATTATTTGTTCATTTATCAAATGTCTATTTCCAGATGTTCGAAAAATTATTTAATTCAAACTAGAAATACAGAATTTATTAATTTACAGGAGGTCAACTCAACGTCTTTAAGATAAGATATTCGCAGAATTTTGTGCTTCTATTGTACTTGGTATATTAGAATCTGAATAAGCTGTAACGACGTGACGACCGTTACTCGCTCCAACAAGTTAAACAACAGATAAAGTATTATATATATATGTGTGTCCGCTGAGTACCGGCCGAGAACTCCAGGATCCAGATGAACGTATCGATTAGACAGACTAATTTTACTGTTATAAATATTTCATGCGTCACGAATTCGGCCATAACATCAGAAATCACGTCGCTGGAGGAAGAATCACTCCGAAGCTACACCTGGGATAGTGGAGGACGATCTAAAGACACTAGACGCCACCATATCGCCGATGGCTCCCGAATGAGTAGGGGTCGGCATCGAGGAAGATATTGCCATGGACTCTACCGTTCTTTAAGTTATCGCCGTTACCGATGTCCCGAGATGGAATTACGAGACGTACCAAAGAGGAAGGGGAGCAGAAGCTACCTCAGTGCGAAGCGTCATGAACCTCTGCCACCTAACCGTCCCGACCTGGGTCGGACGAAGATCATCATCAGAGCAACCTAGATACCTCGAAATTACGGCAGCGAGCTTGTGACATTTTTTAAGATCCCGGGTTGATCGATCAGATGTGACGTCATATCCCGGGTCAACTGTAAACGGGATTTATCTATTCGAGTTGAAGCCGTCTTTCCACGTATCACGTATCGCCGACTACAGAAAGGTGCGGGGTTATTGGTGATATATCGCTTCTAAATTAATTTCGTTAAAGTTCTTAATTTGAGTCCAACGGCATGTTTCCATATTTCTGCATAGCAATACAAGTGACGAATTCTTCCGTGACGACGATTGGCCGAAAAGGGTACTACTTTATAGTTTAGGACCGAGTCCGTAGCGATCCTGGTTGCATTCCGACATTTGTCGATTCTCAGCCGTATTGGCTGGTCCCGTTTATGTAGTTTTTCCGCTAATAGAGTTTCGAAATATAATATTACGTTAAGCGCTCTTTGTATATACATAGGACGAAATCTTTTCCGTGTTGGCTCCCGTGCATTAGCACGTTCAGTCCTGTTCCGTTTCGTTCCTTCCGGTTTTTTGCTAGGAGATGATTGCGTTTCGCCAGCTAGGAAAAGATTCCGTACTTTCCTTTGATCATTTTCGTATTCTCAAAGTGTAATATCGAACTTAGTCTATCGTTTCGGTAACCCTGGAGAACTCGTCAACCACGTTTATCGTCTTATCTGTCCTAGAATAATGTGCGCAATTAAAGTTTCGTCTTTATTTCGAATTATTTTACGTATTCCAGAGGGTCTTGTACAGCGTGCTATTTACTTTGTATCGAGTCTTTGTTTCACGTGTTCCGTAGTGGACCTCGTATCGCGTGATCTTTATTTTTGTTTCTATTATTTCTCGAATTTGTTAATTATCGTTAATTTGACCAAGTCCCGAATACAGAGTCGTTTTTTTATTTTGTTACTGTTACCAAAATCTAGTGGTTCTCAATCTCTTCCCCTCATCAAACATCTGAGCCGACCCTGCCCCTCCACTATACCTGCTAGTCGGACCTTTATTCATCCGGGGAGTTTATTTACTTATCGTGACGCAACGGTGCGTCTGGCGCCCAATAGGCATTTTGCGAATCTAATTTCCTTTATTCCGCGTAATCTCGAGAAACTTGGGGAGGAGTATCGTATCATTTGTGTCGGAAAAACAGCTCTAGTTGTTTCTTTTGATTTTTCATCACAATATATATATATATATATATGGAAAGCGGAGGTTCTATCTGCTATTGATGGACCTACATACGTGCAGAGGACAGACTCAATCAGACAGTTCGCGAAATCGAATTAGAGGTCCACTCAATTGTGGTCTTGCGGTGGCCATGGCAGTATATTAACGGTAGGATGTTCTATATTTATGGGGAGGATTCGCCACTTTGTTACCCAATTAGTGGATAGAGAAATAGAGATCACATGAAATGCAATTACTGAATGATGGGTGGCTAAACGCATTGGGATTACCGTCTTTGCTAAACGGGAGAGCATCGCGACGTGGAGACTTGCAGAAGGGTATGGCTCAATAAGTGCGATATCTTTTCCAGAGTTGGTTCTTTGATTATTGCTGAGAGGTTAAGATGAGGTCAGGTGCCAACCGTAGAAACGAGGTAATGCAGGTGAGACAGTCATTCTATTACAAAGTGTAGAAATTGGTGAAAACCGAGTGGAACTGAATGGACCGAAGAGATGTGAAAAAAGAAAGTAACGGATAACTTTTCTTTCCCTCTTTGATGAAACGAAGCGTGCGAGCGTTGGAGGACCAATAAAAACTTGTAAAATTTTTAATTTCGCGCCCTTCGACTCCACGGACTTTGGTAATTAAGCGAACGACCGGTCCCTTAACCGGCGTGAGGGTGTTGACAAGAAACTAATTGCATCGCTTGGGCCTAACTTCTCTCGACGTGGCTTGGCTCGACTCGCCACACAGCCAACTTCAATCGGAAATTTACGGGCTCGGCCATAAAACACAGGGATAAATCAAGTCGATGGCGGCAACGGGACTTCTCCTGGTCTCTCTGCGAACCTTTCAAAGGAAACTCCAAGAAGAGAGTCTGGTGAAGTGCGGGCATTCTCCCCTTCCGCTTACAGTAATATTTCCACCTCGGTTCAATCGTTAAACTAGCCTCATTTTAATCCCAAGTACTTTTCCTAGCGTCACTCTTCTCTTGTGCTACTGATTAATTACTTGGAATAATTTCCAATGTTTGAGTTGTTTGTTCAGATATTCTCATTGACTAACCGAAATCGTGGAAGTCGGACGAGAGTGAAGAAGAAATAGTAGCTCAGCGCGTCGTGAGGCGTCAGGACGCTGAGTCGTGAAGGTGCGAGTATCGGATGACAGAAAACAAAGGAGACATAAACAATACGGAGAGTGAGAACGCAGCGGAATACTCTGTTTGGGATCAGATCGTTAATAAAGGACCGGGAGCAATTTTAACCCAATAAGTCGCTCGCTTTATATTCATAAATGCGTAATTGAGAGGGCGCGGCCCGGCTCCAGCCCACTCTACCTCCCATGGCCTCCCTCGGTCTCTCTGATAAATGGCGTCCCGGCTGAGTGACAATTCGGTTCATTGCGGCTTGGTAATTAATTTACAAAGACGATTAAATTCGCGCATTTCGCTCCACCGGCCTATGCATACTTGATACATCAGAAGTACCACCGTTGTAACAATACAGTAATACTTACCATACAACAACAGCGGGAAGAATAAATACCACTTTCTTCAGTCTGTCCATCTAAACTTAATGCTGCTCCGTTCTCCATTTTATAACTCTAAGCCGGTCAACATTCAGAATCTCTATACTAGCTCACATATCACTATTCGATAAATACTTACTGTAAACTTTTAGCTGGTTCAGGTTAGGAATAGTCGCATTGTTGCTTGCGTTTTGCTGTTTCTGTTGTTTGGGCTGCTGTGGTCGAGCCGGTGGCATCAGGCGAGGTCGCTTCAGCGGCGGTGCTAGACGCGGTGGAAAGGCCGTCGACGCGTAGTAACTGTAACAGAATCATCTAGTGAAAAAAAAAAAAAAAAAAAAAAAAAAAAACAGGAGTACGAAACTACCGAAAGTGGAATAGAATGGCAAATTGGAATTTCTTTCTCTGTTCCCAACTCGTTTATCCTCCCTATCTATCCTGGTTATTTTCTCCTGCAACCCACTGCTTTTAATTCCTTACACGGAGTGAGTCTTGACCTCGTAAGAATCTCACGGGGCTCGTCATCGCGATTACGTCGATTAGCCAGAAATAGAATATAACTATGGTCTATCCTCCACCTGCTATTCGCTATCCCCTATCAGCTATATCTTCTACCTTCCATCGTTTTCTCTCTATAATCTCTATGGTCTCTATCGTCTATCGACTATGTGGGTCAAAGTGGTTACGGAAGGTAATCGTGGTCGGATTGCAGCATGGCCAAGTTCTTGAATTTCACGGAACCGAATTTAACGCAGTTAACGCGCGACGAATATGAATCATTCATGAGCGACCATTTACATTCCCTCCTTTTACTCTTCTATCCCTTTCTCTTTCCTTCTAGTTTTGGATCAATTGGTGACTAGAGGGTTCGACATTATGATAATTTACCAGAAGACAGAAACGCTGCTGCGAAATTCTCAAAATTTATTGGAATCGATAGGGAAGTCATGCGAATTGATGCAGCGTCTAGAAGTGAGCAATACAAAACCAGCCTGACAGTAAAGGAGAAATGTCTGTGCGTATGCCCTGCATATTTATTGTAGGACAGAGGGATTAGGAAATCCTCATGTCCCGTTATTTATCCGTCCATATCCTTCCTCTGTCTGTCCGTTAGACGGTTTTCCCGCTGCGAAGCCTCTCTAAATAAAAGTCCCCGTATGGCTGGGTGCGCCTCGAGTCTCTATCCTCTTTACCAGCGTCCCGGCACCCTGAACGCTACCATCATAACCAGGAGTACAGGTTCGTGCCTTCCTGGCGTAGTTAAAACTTCTAGAGCGCTTATTTTTTCTCTTTTTCCTTTTTAAGTACCGGATAATACAACCTTGGATAGAAGACAGAAAAGAGTGTAGAGGTAGCTCATGCTCTTCTGACTCAAGAGAGAGCTGAAGGGAAATATGAAGTAAGAAGAAACTAGAACAGAACAGAATATATATATATATATATATATAGTGGCGGGGTGAGGGAGGCTCTGAATTGTCGTCCAACGAACCACTTAGAATGCTGTGATCCTGGGCACGCAGGTAGCGCACAGCTCACACAAATTGGGAGTGAGGGTTGAACTAGACTACGGGAATGTATTATTATTATTATTCTCGAGATGTTTGTGATCTCCTTTTCTTCACTACGCTTTCTACTTTTTCGTTCATTTCTTCTTAAAATAAATCTTGCTATTTTCATCAAGCTCTCCATCCTCGTCGTGAAACTGCGTTTGAACGCAGACCGATTCACTTGGAGCGGATTCTCTGAGATTGGCACCGGGGACAATTATTTGTTTCCTACAAATCACCCACGTCCCTTCGATCCTGCCACTCTTCTCCCTTTCTTTTTTCCTTCCCTGTCCCTCGACCACTTGCCCCTCCCATTTGGTGCTGCTTTCTCCCAACCCGCAGCTTTTTCTCTTCCCCTAGGTTCTACCGGGTCTGGCAGCAGTACTACGGTAGTGCTACCAAAGGCAATAATACTACCGGTTGAGGGATGCTAGTAGGTACAGCAGTAGCAGGGTCAGACCTGTCCCAGTAGCTGTGCCTGACACTTGGACAAACCGTGGCATTTCATCCCAGACTAGGGAAGACAGTATAGTTCGATTCTATCGAACGCCAGCATTCATGCTTGACTTTTCCTGATAGTTGCTGCTGGTAGTTTCTGCTCTAGGAAAGACTAAACAGACGGAAGCGGTTATAAAGCTATCCTTGGAAATCAATAGCATCGGACGGTGAATCAGCTTGGAAATATTAACGGCCCCTAGTCGACTGGCGTGCACCGTAGAGTAACTGACCTTGGTATGAATTTTGCTGCAGTTTCTACTGTTTCTACTATTTTTTACGTCTATTCGTAATCTATTCGGACAGTGACCTTTCCGTTCCTTTCTTTTCCTTTATGAGTAACGCTCCGCGAGTGAAGCTCCTCTCTAGGTCCTCTGAAAGATTTTTCAGTACGTGATTCCTCTCCTTGTGACTCTTCTACTATGTTTTTCCATTCACTCCGCTTATATTACTACTGCTATTTCGATGCAATGGACATCGGAACTTGCGATTTCACGAGAAGCGTCTAGAGACGTCAACCGGAGAAGAGCAGATGCTGATTAACAGATTTACTGGCTATAAGTTTTATGGGGCAATGAATAAATTTTTCCAAGCACTCTACCGCCACTGTAATGTTGGTACCACAACGTTCAGTTCTCTTGCTATGTTTATGTTACCACTTGCGGTCTTTGACTTCGACTGACTTCCTTCTTACCCTTTGATCCTTTAGATACTAAATGAAATACTAAGTTGGGTCAGGTCGAAGGGGAATCGTCGTTCGATTTTCAATTTTTAAAGGACGCGTTGCTTAGTAAAAAATGAAGGAAATCACTAATGACGACATTTGGCAAAGCGACAGACTGAGTTGAATTTGCATACGGATCGTACGGGGTTTGCATGAATTTGCGGCGAATGAGATAGATGTTTGTATTTTTAAAACTTTTCTTCTTCACGTCACTTGCTAAATTTTTGGACTTATCCTATCTGAAAGAGCATAGTCTCTAGCACGTGTGTGCTGAGTCTCATCGTTTGCACACTTACAGCTTTTGAACAAATGCAACGTACACGTGTCGTGCCAACCTAAAATACTGACATCTCGAAGTGGAGTGATGTTCTTAAATTAAATTTTCAAAAAAAACTGTGTGGATATAAACGATGGAACTCTAATATATACTAGAGACTATGTTATTTCAGATGGGATAAATAAAAAAGCTTGACAAACAATACCTAAAAAAAAAAACTAAAAAAATATTACGTCTCCGGTTGTCTCGATGATTATGATGCATTTGTTTAAAGACGCTGGGGTCGTAAACAAATGTAATATGGTGTACGCTATAGTAAATGATCGATTCGTAAGTTACGAACAAAAACTATTCCCGTCTGCGGTGTCTCGTCAAAAACTTTTTTCGTTGTATTTAAAAAAGAATGAGAATTGAGAGCGAAAATAAATAAGGCGCAAACCTTGGCAAACGATAACGAATTGATTCGTAAAAAAATGAGTTGTAATCCTCAAATTGCGGGGAGGGGGGGGGGGGACTACCGTAAATTTGGGCCTTGGGGGGGGGGGGGGGCGGGGGGGGGG